>JAUZSV010315449.1:0-11709 GCA_034780495.1 Parotocinclus cesarpintoi
GCAGATGGTCAAACACGCGACCCCAACGGCGATGGAACCCCGTAGCATTAACGATGACCCAGCCCCGAACAGCACCATGAACCACACCTTTAAAGGACGTGAGGCAACTGTTCAAGATCTGGTCATAATGAGGCAGAGGATAAAGCGTCATCCCCCCCGATGGCTCCGTAAGGGCGATCGGCGCGGACGACTACAAGCTCCGGGAGCGGGACAAATTATACATGAATATTATACTTAATTTATTTATTGTGGAAAATGATCCAATATTACATCTGGATTAGATGCACATCTGTAAATGCCAAATGTATATAAAACTCTATGATTGGCACTTAATTTGAAGGTAATATTAGAGGGTGGTTAAATCAAAGGAATGCAAATCAGATGTAAACCAGTTGTGTTTAAAGAACAGGGTATCTATCAAGGTATGATTTTCACAACATAGAGTATCTCATAAAAGTGAGTACACCCCTCACATGTTTGTAACTTTTTCATTAACTTTTCCTGGGACAAGACACTTTGACACTTTGATACATTATAAAGTAGTCAGTCTAAATCTTGTATAACAGGGTAACTTTGCTGTGCCTGCAAAATAAATCAGCACACCATTAATGTCTAAACCACTGGCAACATAAATGAGCACACCCCTAAGTAAAATGCTCAAATTGTGCCTAAAGTGTCTATACTCACTAGAGTTCACTAGAGCTTCCCAGGTTGCCACTGGAATCCTCTTCCACTCCTCCATAATGACTTCAGAGAACTGGTGCATGTTAGAGACCTTGCACACCTCCACTGATGCTCACACGCACTCATGCAGCCCCAAACTATGACTTTCCCACCACCATGCTTGACTGAACTTGAACCTAAGTTTATCTTGGTCTCATCAGACCACAGGGCATGGTTTCATTAATCCATGTTTTTAGTCTGCTTGTCTTCAGCAAACTATTTGCAGGATTTCTTGTGCATCATCTTTAGAAGTGGCTTCCATCTGGGACGACAGCTATGCAGATCAGTTAGATCGCTGAGCATGTGCACTCAACTTTTTTGGTCAACCATGGTGAGGCCAGTTCTGAGTGGAACCTGTACTGTTAAACCTCTGTATGGTCAACATACTGTAGCTCACTTTCAGGGTGCTGGCAATAATTTTATAGTTTAGGCCACTGAGGCAAACAATGCTTTTTTTAGATCCTTAGAGAGTTCATTGCCATGAGGTGTCATGTTGAACTTCCAGTGACCAGTATGAGAGAGTGTGGGAGTGATAACACTAAATTAAAAAAATTCACACCTGAGACCTTGTAGCACTAGCGAGTCACATGATACTGGGCAGGAAAAATAACTAGGGGGTGTACACAGTTTAGTGAGATAAGTTTTTCATTTTGCTCTCATGTGTTAATCAAACACCCTACACAGCGAATAAAGAAAATAAATGACAAAAAGTTTGTTGCACACACAAATTTGTCTTACTATACTTGTTGGAATATTTCAATTACATAATGTTTACTCTAGCCACACCTACATCTACCTGTATGCATATCCTTAACCTCAGTGACCTAAACAAATTTTTTTGGCTTTTTTGTCAATTTGTCTTCTTTTCTTTTTAAATAGAAGTTGCATGTTTTGTAAAAAATACAGTTGAAGTGAGGACTGGCTGAAGAAGTGAAACTGGAAAGGTCTTCTTGTCATTGTAAAGGCATTTGGTCCTCACACATACAGTAAGACAACGCGTGCACAGACACACACACACACACACACACACACACACACACACACACACACACACACACACACACACACACACACACACACACAGGCATGTTTTTTCTGTCAGTGTGGGAACTTTGATATAAGCTTTGACATAATATTACAGTAGCAAATGAATGCTACACGTACAGCTACAACTAATCCTGACCTATCCTAAATATCTTGGCTCTTTTGGTTTTCCAAAAGAAAGTCACAGGTTAAAAAAAAACTAAATAAAAATAAAAAAGCTGTTCTCCTCACAAGGACCAGCAAATTGCCCATACAGCGAAAAAAAGTGTCAGGTCTTTCTATTCTTGTGGTGACATTTGGTTCCCACAATGATATATAAACTTGAACACACACACATACACACACACACACACACACACACACACACAGACAACAACTGAGTCATATAGTCAAAAAGGCAGCTGAAGGAGCTGGGGGAGCTAGTCCAATGTTGGTGACAAAAATGTTCCCCCTTCAAGTTGACGAGCACCCCTATGGTTCTCCCCCCTCTCCCCTCTCCCTGTGCAGTCATTAAAAGGCATCTGTCATTACGGCCCCGCTGAGGGGCAGACAAGTCCACTCTACTTTCAGGGCCAACCGTGAAAATCTCCAGTATCCCTGTGGCTCAGTGGCGTTTGAAGCTGCTAAATGACAGGGTAGAGCCCTGTTCGGCTGCCCAGCATCGAAGGATCTGCGCCCTGGTAACCCTACAATTAAGCCGCTACCAGCAGGGGGGTAGGTGTGATGAAGAGGACTGAGCAGTGAGGGTGGGGGTGGGACAACATGGAAAACAAGTCAAATGAAAAATTTAAGTGTAAAAAAGAAGCTGTCATCTAAGCGTTATTAAAGATGACAAGGATTGAGGCTAGTGTGGGCAAAAAAACACGGCTTAGTTCTCTCTCCTTTTCTAACATGGAACGTTTTTCACAGGTGACTGTTTGGAGGCATAATTTTACATCAAGACAGCATGTTTACTGGATGTTGACTGTGGGGTTTTGGAGGAAACCGATTGAGAGTAATTTGCTGATGTTGTTTGAAACAGCGAAGGAGGAACTAATTGGCACTGAGTTGAAGGGCCGAGGGAAAGCCATCCCCCATACCCCCCACCTTCCTGACTGAAGTGGGATGAAAGGCAGTTCTCTGCTTGGTAACTGTCCCAAAAAGAACCATCATGCAAGAACCCAAAAATTCAGTGAGCACTTATAACGTTTGCCCAGATAACAGGTAGGCTGACTAGTGAGACCATACTCCTTCTAGATCTGACAGGCAGGTAACAATTACTTATCTTTGTGTAGGTCACTCCTTACATCTAATGTAAACTGATTTAATAGTAAATCATACCAGAAAACACATTGAGCAGTCTGCCCATTAATCTTCAAAAGTCAAAATGGCAATATGGTCATCCAAAGTTAGCTCCATCCCAAATCCCTGCTTTTCCTTTATCATTTCACTATGGAACTTGGAAAGAACAGCATGGGGTGTCTAGCACTTACTCCTTAAAGGTGAGAAATGACAGCGGCAGAGTAGGAGAGATGGAGAGAAGCAAGTAGGCTAGTAAATGTACTTTATTTAATTGCTCTCTTGATGGCTTGGGCTCTCTGGTGGAAGGCTCTTTTCAGGCTCTTGTGTGACTGCACTGCAGGGGGCTAGTAATGGAACAGGTAGAAAAGGCATTTATCAAATTTGCTTTTATTAGGGGTAGAATTTTAATAGAGTAAAGGTAGACCTGCTGGGGAGAAAGCCGCCACTTTTCCACATTCTCGCAGACCAATCTTAGTAAATTAGGGGCTGCCAATGTCCACCGTGGACTCAAAGGGCCTTGTAGCTGTCAACCATCACTACCATGCTAAAGGTCTAGAGCCGGATTAGGATGTCTCATTGACACGGAGGTGAATTTGATTTGTTCAAACTCAAACGGCAGGCAAATATACAAATAAACCATGGCACAAATTATGAGGAGTTTGACAGTCTGTCTGGCATGTAAATAGAGGCAATACTCGAGCCTGAGACTGACATCATGATGGGATAACAGCTGCTAAGACTCAATTCGTTCAGTCCATCATTGATGTGAAAACACCATGACAAATATGACAAATATCTCCCTCCCTTCGTTGCTTTGAAGTCAGTGCCTAACACTTCAGCAGTGAATAGAGTGCTTGTCACATTTGACGCTAGTTATGTATTTACTTCGTTTATATAAAGAAACAGGAGCTGAAAATAACCCAGAGAGGAGATGGTAATCTCCTGGGCAATCGTCAGGAAAGTGTGCTTCACATTTTTCAATTTCTACCTGCCACACAGAGTTGGAACCAGAGTGGATAAGCTTGGCAATTTGCCAATCAGTGTGTTGTGTTGCACAGGAGGAGCCTGTCACTGCACTATTAGTCACAAACACTGTCAAAGTGCTAAAAAAAAACAACGCCCATAGCAATACCTATCTATAAGCGTGTGTACTCAAACATATGCAAAAATGTATGTGCACATGGCCATTTTGTTTGGATTATTAATTATGGGAAAATTATTTTAATTTGTTATTTTCAGAGCAGGGGGTGGGGACACAATACTACACACTCTCTATATAGATATTTATCATATATAATTTTGCCCGTATGAGCGTGACAGTCAGAAGGCTAAGCAAATAATCCGAAATATAATTGAATTCATCGTATTAGTATTAGTAGTAATCGTATTGACCAGCTTTTTTCCGTGGTGGAAAGATAGTTGTGCCTGCAAATATTTTGTATTTTTTTCTCTTGGAAAATTTTTATGTCTAAGATAATTTTATTGTTCCTTTTTTTACAGATCACGTAGCCAGTAGCACTGATCATAACTAAATCGAAATTTACAGCCAGTCAGTGTGATCGGTATCGGAATTCGGCAGCATATTTATATATGTGAAAATTTAAAAGGTTAAAAAAGGAATTCACTAATCATCATCTTTTACACAAAGGTAAATCATGAACTTAAACTAACATCTAGATGTTCAAAGTCTTTCAAAATATATTCTGGGGTTTTGTTGTTTAGTTCTAGTTCTAGTTCTAGTTCTAGTTCATTTATTTATATAGCGCCTTTTACAATGGAGCATTGTCTCAAAGCAGCTTGTTTTTGATTTAGTCATTAGTTGGTAATATTAATAAAGGGTGAATCAACAGTCACAGGACACCATTTTATTTCAGAAACAATTTGAATACCCAGCAAGTAATAGGTGGGGTATTTTAGGCTATGTTCGGAAAATGGCTGCCATCTTGAAAGCTATTGGATCAAGGGCAGGTTTTTATCCAATGGGAGGGTGGTCATGTAACATATCAAAAAAGACCAGACTTGTCTAAAAAATTGATTGTCACAATCAGATTTGCAACATCTGTACTTAGTATTAACACAAAGTTGAAAACGTTTGTTGTTTATCACAGATAACTGTAGATGGAATTGATGGTTTTGATGTCTGAAGAGCACAGCTGCCGTATCATAGCCACAGACTTTACCAGACACCAAAAAGGCCATCAATTTAACACAGTTGCAGAGTATATAAGCTATAGAATATAACACAATAGTATATAAAATAAATACACTAACAAATGTTCAAAAAAAGTTCATCCGCCTTCTCTCGAAAGGGTTGTGGGAGAGCAGGTGGTATAGTGCTCAAGGCAGGAACAAACTTAGACAATCCATCATAGGGCACAAACACTCAAACATGTCTTTGGATTGTGGGAGGAAATGGGAGTTCTTTTTCTTTTCCTCGCAGTTCAAGTCCCCCTTGATGCGGAGTCCGCTCGGGAGGAAACAGGAGTATCGCGAGTAAACTCAAGGACATGGGACACAGAAATTACCCTGACCATTTAACCTGGGCTTGAACCCAGGGCCACTAAAATAGAAAACTTTAAAATAGAATAGAATAGAATAGAATAATTCAGTGGAATCTATTGAATATATGTTCTCGGATAATTGAGCATAGTGGGAGCATGATCCCTGTGGAACATCATACTTTACTTTTTGTGAGCATAAAGCAATACAAAAATTCCATATTACATACACTGCTTACAAAAATGAAATATCCCCTAAGGAAATCGGTCGGACAAGTAGAATTTTAACCAAAAAGCCCCAATCCTTTATCACTTTCTGTGTTTTCTAATATATTCAGTAAAAAAAAACATCTATTGTGTCAAATGCTGCACTTAAATCTAATATAACAAGAAAAGAGACACTATCCATTATCTGAGGACAGGAGCAGGTCATCATGTACCCTAATTGTTTCAGTACTATAATGGTGTCTAAATCCTTACTGAAATGTTTCATAAGTAGCTTTAAGATAAATATACAGCTTATTATCAGCTTTCTTTCTAAACTTGAGATGAGGAAGATGAAGAGAGGAGATGAAAGCAAGATTAGAAGTGGATCTATGATTCTAGCATGCCAGAGTCAAGGTTAGTTTTTTTAATTCGATGTTTTGGTTATTACACATTTAAAGGGTTTGGGCACATAGCCAAAGCTAAGGGATGAATTTAAATAATAAGCAGTGGCTGTATTAAAATGTTAGGAATGAATCCTTTATATATGCATGTAGGAATTGGATTTAGTAAACACAATGATGACTTAGATAGGTTGATCAGGGAAAGGCAGTTCAGTATCATTAACTGAGGTAAAATATTATGCTCTTGATTTACAGCTAATTAAACAGACGTCTAGATTAGTGCTGTGTGTAGTGGGTTACTGAGTCGCTTGGTAATGTGAAGAACACATTAAGTTTTCAAATATTATATCATTTAAAAAAATCATGATGTATTCCAGAGTAAATTTCTGTAATATTTAAAATTTGTTTAATGACTGTGTTGAAAATAAATCTAGGATTACTCCTGAATTTTCTCCAGGAACTCTACTCTTTCCAAGCTGCCCTTAATGTGTGAGTGTGTATGTGCCCTACAATAGATTGATGCCTGTGTTGACTTGTTCCTGCCCTGAACCCTGTGCTGTCGGCTGGGCATCTGCTCTCTCTCTCATGATGATGACTACCTGCTGAGCAGGTATATTATATACATTATAAAAATGAGACTGATTACAGGAAATGTAAATAATAAGAAAAAGTGTTTCTTACGTTTACTAGATTTGTATTTTAATGCGGGCCCAAAATATTTAATGTTTTGTCTGTTCAACTTACATTTACATTTACAGCCAGACATTTACATCCAGAGTGGTGATTTGAGTCCTTCTTAGTGGACAAAACCTCATGCTAGTACAAAAAAGCAACGTCATTTCATTTGCTAATAAGCAACAATTGCTGCAACTTTGTAATGTTGCCATTGAATTCTTAAAAGATGTTTGGGCACAGAGGATAGCAAGCAATTTTGTATTAAAGGTGTAGTTTGTTCCATTCTTCCTTAAAACAAATGTGCAACAGTGTGGGGTCATCGTTGTTGCATTTTTCATTTCAAAATTCTCCACACGTTCTCTAATTGGGGCCAAGTCAAGACTGCAGGCAGGTCAGTAACTTTGTTTTTAAACACTTCAATAATTTTCTCATGCATTTTTCGAGAGACTGGAGATCTTTTACCCATATTTGGTTCTCAAAGACTCAAAATTCCAGGCTTGTCAGGCTTGAGAGGATGCACTCAACTTTTAGTTGCTCAGATCTATAGATTAACCTCTGCCTTAGATACAATGTTACCTTGGATAAAAGCACCATCCTTAGAAATTAATGTAATAAATCACTTATGGCTGCTTGGCTGGGCACCACTTTTGTTCTTGCATTTCCCTTTTAATTTTCATTTAAAATTTCTTCTTATTCACACATGCTTATATCTGCTGCCTGGTGAGAATTCTGTACATTGAAAATCTTTATGTGAGCTCATGAAAAGCAATGTTCGGAGGATCTGAAAGAAGATTCACTCGAGGTCAATGTCTTTCCAAGGCAGATCCAGAGTGGTAGCTTACTTCATCCTCACATAATGAGTGCATACTGTATATATGAGAAGAAATATAATCTACCATTTAAAGTGCCAGAGATTTGCTATACTATGTTTCAAAAGTGATGTGAATATGTGAGAGCAGCATCTTCTGCTTCGGCTCCCGCGTTTATAAGCTAGAGGTTCTCATCACCATAATGAATCGCTCTCATTACAATGACAATCACTTCAAATTGCTGTTATTGCATTTGTTAGAAACAAACTGAAGGCACACTGAAAAGAGATATTTCTAAAGCTAATTCACTGAAGGTGATACGCTGCCATGAGAACGAATAGCATGTATAAATGTTTTTGTTCAGGCAAAGAACAGTTTGATGCTTTCTGTTGCCTTGATGCGTTAATTTCTGCGTGTTTATGTTAATTTGATTTTTATAGTCAACACGCTGCGTCTCCTGTTTTTGTTTTGTTTACACTACGTGTAATATTTAAATGACAGAGGCAAAATTCACTCTTTTATTCTGTCACTGAACAAACACGAGGCTGATTATTTTTGAAACAAATAGAATGTTAAAGTGGCCCAACAAAAGTGTTTTGTACAATTTGTTCTGCAAAGACAAAAACATGATTTTCCTCGAACAGGGTGATGTAGACTGTATAAAACAAAGCCAGCCCTATGTTAATTTCCTGAGCAATGAAAAGCTGAGCTCTCGTTAAAATGTTTTGCAGCTACCCTGACAGGAACAATTGATAAAACAAAGCATGCTGTGTATGTTTATGGATGATAGAAACACACATCCAGCACGAAAAATTCGACCTGTGGAAAAGCGTGCTTAGATTTTCATGCATATTATTTGCTTTAATGTAGAAACAAAGCTTGGGTTTATTCAAGTTAATGCTAATAAACATTAGAATTTAGTTAATATTATCTAACAGGAGTGTGTTGAAATATTAATGTGGATGGTAGTAGCTTAGCAGTTAAGGTACTGCTCCGTGAACAAGAAGGTCCAGGGTTCAAATTCCATCTCTGTCATCCTGCCAATGTTGGGTCCTTGAGTAAGACTGGCAATTGTTTGGATTGTAAGATTATATCAGTTGATTTTAAAATCCAGTACAAACTCTGGTTAGCTGGCTTGATTCATATTATTTTAAAATATGATGATATGATACCGATATAGTTTGGTGTATGTCATTTATTGGTTTTGCATCATTCATGATATGGTAAAGTAAACTGGCTTCTAATTACACCAGTTGCACTAATGTGTTTTATATCAAGTTTAGATTTTTATGAATCTATACCTAAATCATGTTAAACAACTTGTGAAAAAGCTGTGACAACTAAAATTAAATGTATTTCAAATAAAAGGGCTAATTGATATTTACAAAGAATTAGGGGTCCATGGCTGGACAACAGATTATCTCTCCTACTGTTTTTGATGCAATAGATCTATTTGTTTATTTGATTGATTTTGCTACATTTATGGATGAATGGTATATGATGATTTAAAATGTTTTGCCCATATGAAACATTTAGAGAAATAGTGAAAAAGTAACTGTGAAAGTGTGCAGTGTATTTAATCACTCACTCACTTTCCACACCACAATTCATAATTAATTTAAATGCAACCCTAGCAGGACAGGGCACAAGACAGGAAATCATCCTGGACAGTACATCACAGGACACACACACACACACACACACACACACACACGCGTGCACGAGATACCAACTGCCTAACACATTCCATTTGAAAGTCAGAGTAATCTGGAGTAAAACTGAGCAGACATGGGGAGAACAGGCAAACTACAAAAACTTAAGCCAGGACTCAAAGCCAAGTCTGGAGCTATTAGTTGACAGCACTGCCCACTGCGCTACCATTCTGTAACTATGACTAAGAAGGTCTCAATCTTAACTTACTATCCTGTTACCTAAATTATTTTTAGCTGTTATTTGTTTACTGTAAAAATAAACATTTTTGGTCAATCATTAGAATGTGCTCAGTGCACTAATGCTATTATTATGGATGTGTCTACATTTAATGCATTTGCTCAATCTGTGCTGAAACTCAGTCCTAACCATTATTTATTGTGAATAGTTAAATGTGTGTTGTTAGATTCAGAAGTGAAAAATACATGGAAAATTAGGTTTGATTGTTAAGACTTAAAACAAGAAAATGGCTCACAGACTAATATTTTCTAACAATAATAAACAAAAGCACAATTGTTTATTAATTAAATCATTAAAGCCTTCTCATGAACCCAATATTTTTGTCATTCAGACCAGTGACATTGACTGGTGTATAGGCAATAATTGGCCCTTCAGGAATTACCTTGACCATACAGTGCGGTGATAGAGCAGCGATGCTAAGATGGCAGTGGCAATATTCCATAAAGAGTAATGAATCTGTTTAGAGAGATTATTGCACTATGAAGGTCAGAGACAATGTCATTAGGATAATAAGAGACAATAAAATGCATAGGTCAAGGTCATTGGATATATGTATGCAGATTTTATGATCTGAGATTAAAAAAAGAAAACAGCTGCTTTATTTTTTTTTTATTATTGATCTTGGATTCATCAGACCTTTCAGTCTTTTACTGAGGAGAGGCTTCTGTCTGGTCACGCTGCTATAAAGCTCAGATTGGTGGAGTGCTGCATGGTTGACCTTCTGTAAGTTTCTTCCATCTGCACACAGGATTGATGGAATTCAGGGAATTAAATACAGTCGATTCCAGTTACTGGGACCACATCGGGACGCGATCGTTTTGGTCCTAATAACCGGCTGGTCCGATTAAACGAACATACGCTATGGTACAAGACTGGACGTGCTATGTAACATATTAAATGTTTGTTAAACCTTTATTGTGCGATTTACACGTATAGCGAACGTACAAACAAGAACTACTGTTACTAACTAACTTTGTTCATTGAAAAATAAATCTGCAAACAAGTTTTTCAAAACAATCTACAACACAATGTATAGGTACTCAGCACGCGAAGCATAATACTGTAAAAAAGAAGTTCTTACTAAATTCCAGTCAACGTTTGAAGAACTTAACCAGTGTGATCTGGCGCGTTCTCTTGACGAACTGCACTTGAACAAAATCAAGAAAGTGGTGGGCGTGTTTACCTCCCGCTGTTTCACTTTCTGCTGGTTTTGCTCTTGACAACACAACTTTTCGGATTTCCTGACCTTTAATAAAAGCATACATTTTCCCATAAATCGCTGCTTCTTTTTTGTAGTAAATGAAAATGTTAGGCAAAGACCTGTAGGTGACAGTAGAGGGCTTTGGAGAAACTCTGAAGTTTTCGAGTAGTGATGCCTGAGACGAAGAGTTTCTTCATGGATATTACATACTGTACACGTTCATTTGTCCGATTAAGCGGAATTTTGGTCCAAATAAGCAAATAGCATTACAAGTATATGGCTGGTCCCATTAACCAGTGGTCCTATTAACCGGAATCGACTGTATCTCAGGAACATTAACATTTACAGCTGTTATAACTAAGACCCCACCCTACAGCAAGTCTTACCAACTCTTTGCTTTATTCTGTTTCCAGCAATGTTTGGACAGTAATGTCAACCTTAAGACAGAACTGCCTGAAGAGTTTTGCAGCGATCAATTTCTGTCTGGGTGCTTTATTTAAAATTGTATTAATAAGTGCAGCTCAGTAAAGCATTTATGCTAAGTGTAATCTATGGTTCTGTTAACTGGAGATTTCTTAAGGTAATGACTCATATGCTTGTCATTTGCAGCAGAGCTAGCACATAGCAATGGTGTTTCTCTTTGCTTTGTTTAGCATTTTATTAGCATAAAATTAAATATCTCTTGCCACAATGTTAATGATAATCTCAGATGATGACTAAGCAGTGTTTGAATCTAATCATCTGAGATTATTATTAACATTGCAGTATTGTTATATATACAGTGCATCCGGAAAGTATTCACAGCGCTTCACTTTTTCCACATTTTGTTACGTTACAGCCGTTTTCCAAATTGTATGAAATTAATCTCTTTCCTCAAAATTCTACACAAAATACCCCATTATGACCATGTGAAAAAAGTT
>JAUZSV010315554.1:0-19355 GCA_034780495.1 Parotocinclus cesarpintoi
GGACTTTTCATGAAGGCTGTGGACCATTGTAGAGGTTTATTTGTCAGTAGTGGTCTTCAGATGATCACTATGTGGCTTGTCGTCCATAGTCCCAGTTTCTCTGAATTTGGCTACAAGGGATGCAACAGTGCTGTGTAAAGTTGGTGATCTTTCTAGGTGTCGATTGTTGCAGTTTGTGGCTACAATATGGCAGCTGTGTTCCCTGGACATCAGAATTGTCAATTATATCTTAAATTACCTGTGAAGAACAACAAAAGTTTAATAATGTCTGTGTTGGTAACTTTTGAACCACAAGAGATATTGTAAATCAGATGACCACCTACCTATTAGTAACCACTTTATGTTAAAATGTTTAGATTCTGGAGCCTATGTAAAAGTCAGAATGTGCCACTTTACCAAAGCATTTTATTATTAAAGTCAAAAAAGAGTTACCATACCACTATTTGCAATATAGAATATACATAACAGTGTGAAAAAACTCATATATTAATAAATTATGTATGCAGGGGCTCCCTGTGTCAATGTGGTACTCTGGGTTTTTTTTCCCACAGTCCAAAGACATGTGTGTTAAGCTAACTGTTAAAAGTTCCCTAGGGTGTGTATGTGACCTACTATCGATTGAGTCCTGTCTAGGGTTGTTCCTGCCTTGTTCCCCATGTTGTTGGCTAGGTACTGGCTTTCCCATTACCCTGACCAGTATTAAGTAGATAAGAAAATGAATGCATAAAGTTAATATGTATACAAAATGTCTTCAGTAGGAGCGTCGTTAGCCAGGCTAATACTTGACGTAATTCACCTACAAGGTTTTAATCATGTAAAACACATTTTACAAACTTGGCTGTCACTTTAATCAACTTTATGATTATGTTCAGTTTTCATCCCTCGTGTTTTTCCACTTGGGATTGTGCTTAAGCAGATGATGCTGTCCATATCATCTGAGGCTGTAAACAAACACATGGGCTATGTCAGCCTGAGATAGTGAGCCGGCCTGTGGGCTGTGGCATCTTGCTCTTCTGAAACAGAGGCTGAATTCCAGCAGGGTTATTTAGTTTAAGTGCTGGTTGAGCAGACTGCATGAGCCAGGCAGAAATGGAGATAAATGGCCTTGTGGAGGGACGGCCATCTCTCCCGCAGTGAGGGGCCAGCTAGGGGCTGAGGGGATGCTACACACCTGTCTCTCCTCGTTATTCAAACATACACACGCATGCACAAGAGTCCACCTATCCCAAGCCTGATGGGACTCCTGTTCCCATCCACAGCTAGACAGACTTTAAGATTAAGCTGTCTGGTTCTATCAGACAAACACACATGTGCATTATTTATTTTTCTGTCTCTCTTTTCTCATTTCTGTTTTAGCTAAGCATATGTGCTACTGTCTTGCACCAAGACATCTTTGAACTTGTCATAGTGTTAATACGTCTTAAACTAGGCTATATGGCAAATACATTTAATCACTGGAGTTGAAAGCATCTTAATGATTCATAAATATGCAGCAATTATTTGCTTACTTTTTTGATTATTTATTTGTCACAAGACATCGTTTAAATTCAAATTAGAATGATACTTGACTTTCTGAACAAACGTGCTGATAACCTACCTCATAAATAGTCATGTCTGCATGTGATGCCTGATCCTTCCAGAAGGCAATGCCAAACCCAGGTTTCTGGAATTCTGAAATAAATTCAAATAACGTTTATTAAGGAAATGCAATTTTGCTTTATATTTAAATAAACAGAGTGAAAAGTCACAGGACACCCTCTAATATCAGGAAAATGAAATATTTGAATACCTTCGCAAGTAATGGGTGAGGAGGCCTATCTTTTAGGCTATGTCCAGAACATGCCTGCCATCTTGAAAACTGCCATATTCAATCAAGGGCAAGTTTTTTTTGTATAGGAAGGTGGTCATGTAGTATCTCAAATAAGAATTGTCTCAGAAATCAACTGTAACCATCAGATTTGCAATATCTTTTGTGGTTCAAAAGTTATCAGCACAGAAAGTTCAAAACTTAGACTTTCGTCACAGGTAACTGAAGATGAAATTGACAATTCTGATGTCTAGGGATACATCATAGCAACAGCTTTAAATTTAAATATTGTAATTTTTTTTAATAATAATGTAAAATATGTTTATCTTGTTCGCTTTCAGAATGGACTTATTATTATTATTAGGAAAGGTTGTTTCTTCACTGCTACAATTCCAATAAATGTAAATGTTCTCTATGCTTATACTACAGGTGCCAAATTCCACTCCTATATTAACATATTTCACAAGACCATTTATCCATGAAGCTGTTGCTTATTTTACAATAGAATAAAAATTGAGTGTTTTATACTATTCCATTTTTGGGGGAAAATTTTGATTTGATTAAGTCATTGAATCGTTAACAAAAAATACATTTTATTTGATGTTGATGATTTAATGTTATTCTTACAGATTCGGATTTTAGACCAGCAGTAACCTGTTTGTTAAAAAGGCAGCCTATTAAAGAGCAGCAGAGAGCGCTTTAAGAGTTTTAGACACTTTGGTTTAATATAGTGGGTCGCAGGTAGCTGGCTTTGCCTGAGGATGATCTTTAGGGCATGACAGCTCCCAAAAATGCATAAATCCTTCTGCTCTCTCTTATCTCTATCCGCATTTAGTTGCCATAAGAATTTTTATTATTATGTCTGCAAACTTTCGTGTTTCAGGTTAGATGCAGACATTTCAACCATTGCCATGCTGTCGTTTAGAAGGGCAGAGGCTCAGGCTCAGTGAGCAGAGCATGTTTCATCCCTCGTTCACAGACAGGATACACAAACAAACACACATTCCTACACACAGATTTACAGAGTGGGAGAGAAAACTAATCAATAGCAAGCAGCTAAATTCTTGACTTTGGTGCACATATGCGTTTCAGCTATGCGAGGTTACAGTAGTTCTCTTCTGCAGTCACATTCTGTTACCCAAGAGGTTTGGCATGTGTGCTTTAGAGGAAAGCTTAATATATTCTTTATTTGAAATGCTGGCACATTATGAAGAAACTTTACAAAATCCAGGATATTTACAAGTCAAAGCTTTAATTCCTGGCCATTTATCCAGTAAGTGTCAGTTATTTGTGGAAAATGCCTTGTTGATACCAAAGGCCAGAGGAGAATGGCTAGACTGGTTAAAACTGATAAAAAAGACCACAGCAACGCAAATAACCACTAATTCCAACCACGGTATGCAGAAGAGCATCTCTAAATGCACGGTATATTGAACAGTGAAGCACTGAAGCATATGGGCTACTGCCACACAGGTTACCACTCCAGTCCACTAAGCATATGAAACTTAGCCTACAGTTCACACTGGATAACAAACATTGAACAACAGGAGATTGGAAAATTGTTGTCTGATCTGATTTATGAATGTTGGGCTCAGAAAATGGCATAAATTGCATGAGCACACAAATCTATCTTACCCTGTACCAGTGGCTGAGGCTGGTGTTGTTTGTGTGGAGGATATTTTCTTGTCACACTTCAGGCCCCTTAATACCAAGTGAGCATAGTTTAAATGCTACAACCTGAGTATTGTTGCGGATCACGTTCATCCCTTTTTCTATGCACTATGTCACAGCGCTCGAACCGTCTTAAACTGGTTTCTTGAGCATGACAGTGAGTTTACTGTACTCGAATGGTTTCCACAGTCACCAGATCTCAAATCCAATAGAGCAGTGTTGGGATTTGGGAACAGTAGATTTGCATCATGGCTGACAAATAGTAATAGTTCAGAATAGTAAGCAGCTGAGCTGCCACCACGTGACTGGCTGGTTATACATTTGCTTTAAGGAGCAGTTAGTGGAGGTCTACCTAGAGGTGTACCTAATGAAGTGTCTAGTGTGTCCATATGGAATTGAATTAACTGTACAGTCGCGTACAGAATTAACCGTACAGTGGAGTAGTTTGCCATTGCTTTCTCCACCCCTCCCCATTTATCCGGGCTTGGGACCTGCGTGCGGCTGTTTCCAGTTACACGGCTGGGGTGTTTTGCATACGCAAGTCAATGACAATTTGGACAATTAACCTAACACGCATGTCTTTGGACTGTGGGAGGAAACCGGAGTGCCCGGAGTAAACCCAGGCAGACACGGGGAGGACATGCAAACTCCACACAGAAAGGACCCAAGCCGCTCCACCCTGGGATTGAACCCGGGACCTTCTTGTTGTAAGGCAAGCGGTGCTACCCACCGAGCTGACCCCAGTGCATATACATGGTACTTAAATGTGTTGTAACTGTTGTGGTGGTACTGCCCAACTCTTAATTTTCAAACATACCTTCTAATTTACACCTTATGTCACTAATTGCTGCAAATTTTGGAGAAAACAGCACCAGTCACATTAAATGTTGTTATATTGGGGCCAGTTACACTGACAGCTATTAGAGACATTTTTTGTTTATGTTTTTATTGGATAATAATTTTCTGTGTTCTGTTACTGGATTAAAATTTATTTTACTAATTATGTTTAATTAACATTTACTTTTTAATTACTGGTTAAAATATAATACAGAATAATAATACATAAATGTGAATAAGAATGTGAATAATTAATAAAATGTGAATGTTAACATTTTTAGCACAAATTTGTTTAGTTTGAGCAAAAAAACACTGGCTCAAAAAGATTTTCATGCTTAAGTATTTCTGATTAAATAAGTGTTGCAGCGTTGATCTATTTATTTATCTTTTGACTTCATATTTGTACCTCACTTTATCCTTGTTTAAATACGTGCCGGGCCTGGACCAAGGGGTCAGTGTTACAGTGTCTGGGAGATTATACCGTTTTGGTTTATAATTTCTTGTATTTAGTGAAGGAAAATTTAAGTGTAAGATTTTGGCTCATCTGCTCGATATGTGAAGTGTTAATAGCCTTCATAATTTCATTTCCAGTTCCCTGTATGGCTCACTACATTTAGCCAAATAAAATGATCCAAGATCATAGAAACCCGCTCCCATCACAAGAAAGGCAGATCTCATCCATTACCACTTTTTATATATTTTGAGATTTTCTGTGTCAGAAACTCTTGTTTTCATGCTTTTTTTATGTACCTGCACTTGGGTGTGAAGGGGGAGGCATGTACTTTGCATTTACCTAAAGCCAGGCCTTGCTCTTGTATTAAAATGTAAAGTGTATGTGATGTGATGAGCCAAGCTTAACTCACATAGCATAGCACACACCAGTGTGCAGCAACTAACGCTCTGTTTGTGTTTATACTCTCAAACAATCTGCAGGCTATTTCCGGAATGCACACTGACACTGTTAACAAATGCAGCACTTACAGTAAATGTTGTATTGTATGATGCATGAATATGTATTTCTCGCTCAAATCCACTCTGTCCCTATTCTCGCTGTTTCTCTGGCTCTTTCACTAGTATTTTCTCTTTCGCTTTGTCAACTCTTTACTAGCAGAGCTCTTGTATTAGGTCAGTGAAATGGAGTTGGACTTCATATTGGTTTGTCAAGTTTGTGTGGTGTGACGTACAGTGCTCTGATGGCACGTACAGTGCTTTATAAGCCTCGCTGTCCTACGCTGAACTTGCTGTACTTAACCTCATTCAGAGCGGCAGGATTATTTTAAATGAGCAGGGCACAACATGCATGAGCCTCTAAAACATTCCTGCACCCACTGAACATGCTAATGGCCTGAATATGGAGCACATTAGGAGAAAATGTCAACAGCTATAAGCCTGGTTGTTAAGCACTTTTGTATTGATTTGTGATGACTGTATTACGACGTGTGTTCACTTTCAATTCACCTCCTAGCAGAATCTGTCCATGTCTTTTTGATTAGATTTTTGCTGTTTTCTTTTTCTGTCTGGTACTGGGGAGTTATGCTGAGAGTGTTGAACCTTACTTATTGTACATATGTTTTGTTGCAGGTATCTCTCTTTTATATATTCTCCTTTTCTGACCTACTTTCTCGCCTAGAAAGGCAAACTATATGAATTTTTGTTCTGTTCTCTGTTCTTTTAGTGAAGGTACCAAGCATTCAATAATTTAGCCTCTTCCTTTTTATTTTTTACCACTTTTTTTTGTCTTCACATGCGTAAATAATGGATGGTATAGATTTAATAGAGAGCAGAGGAAGAGCAGAATCTGGCAGCATTCAGTTGGGTGTGTTTAAACAGCAGGGGTTTAGCGCTTCCACCATGACCCCGTCTGCTCCCTGTCTGCAGGATCACGGCTTGCTATGCCCCATCCCTGCCCGCTTCTGGGTGCCCGTGACAGCTTTTGAAATGCAGGGTGCCTGTTGATTCCCACTAAGCAGGTGGTGGTTGAGGAGAGGACTCAATGCAACCCTTGCACTCCTCTCACGTCTGTCTTGGTATCACAGCCAAGTGTCTCTGAGAACAGACATCAGAGCGCCTGCAATCTCTCAGTCGCTAAACTCTTGGTCTGGCAGGCTATAGCATCATCAGTATCTAGAGGTGGCAAAACAATTGAAGACACTTTATAGTGCATGGTATATATGATGATTCAATTTTACCATGGACAACGAACAAATTAACCCCAAAGCTGAGCTATTTTCAGAGTGGACTTACTATACTAGCTATAGATGATGTGTAAAGTAAATGAGCTGTAATGTCTTTGATATGAAATGTATGTCTAAATGATGCAAAAGTATTAGAAACAACTTAACTGACTCCATATTGGAGCTCAAATAAGTTTGTGTATATGTCTTGCCGGTAAGTGTACTCTCTGTAAAATCCATGTTTTTACATGTTTCTTTAACTTAGAAAATCTATTAAACATATAATTTGTCCAGTGGTGGCCAAACTTTTGCTTAAACCTGAATGTGAGCACATTCGTATTCCGACTGGTTCCAACAGGTTTCTGCACCTGCCAGGGTGCTTGAAAGTTTGGGAGCCCATTAAATGTTTTAAAATATCTGCATAATTATGACCGAAAACATCAATCGATTTTCTAAAACCTGATAAGGAAATCCCAATCTAACTAATGAGATGGCAAAAGCACGTGGACATCTAGTGTTAGCATGTAATTTGAAGGTGAAATTAGAATCTTCTAACGAACAAAAATGTATCAATATCTGATCATCATAACACAATTTTGTGGGACTGCGTCGTGATGCAAACAATGGAGATGGACCACAAAAAGTTGTCAGCTCACTGAGCTGAAAAAGGATACAAAACCATCTCTAAAGAGCTTTGACCTCGACCAGTCCACTGTCATCCAGATTGTGTACAAATGAAGAACATTGTTAGTTTCCCAGGGGTGCAACCATACCAAGAGAAAGGTGCATAATAGTCTGTGAGGGTCACAAAGGAACCCAGGGTACTTCCAAACATCTAAAGGCCTCTCTCACATTGGCCACATTGGACACAACAGTGAACAACAAAAGTGTGCACGGCAGGATTGTGAGGAGAAAGCCACTGCTTTCCAAAAATACTTTGCTGCCCATCAGCAGTTTGCTAAAAATCGAGTGGACAACTAGAAAGCTCTTAGAAAAAGCCTTTGTGGACAGACAAGAACAATGCAAAACTTTTTGGTTTAAGTGAGAAGCGTTATGTTTTTATATGCTTTGAGAAAGCAGAATAACCTTATCCCTTAAATCAATAACTAAAATCAAACCCACACAACTCTAATTTGTGTAGCTGTCTGTCTGCATCACATGCTCATTAAATTAATTAGAAAGACAACACATTTTGTGAGATGGTGTAAACATAGTTATATAGAAGAGAGGAAGAGACAGAGGAGAGAGAGAGAGCGAGAGAGAGCCATAAACAAGATTTACCAGACTACTCAGGCAATAGATACACACAACCTAGCATTCCACAACTTGCTGAAATGCTTCAGTGAGCTTAATAATAAGAGGATTTGCTACTTTCTTTACTTGTCCAGTGTACTGCTAATGCAGCAGAGACAGGGTGTACTGTATCAAATGCTTAAATTAACACGTATGTTCTTTAATAACATATTTAATTTAACTTTCTGGCCCTACACAGAAATTGTCTTTCCTCTGAAAAATCAATTAACAAAAGCTCAACTATTTGTCCTTGCCTGCTCCAGACACAAATTACTGTATATTATTAATTTCACTCTGTCCGACATGAGGAAGCATGAGTAAACTTTTAATTTAATGTTTTTCTGAAAAATTAAGATCAAAGTCAAATTAAGTTCATCCAGGTCCGTGTAATCTGTAATTCAGGAGCCCGGAGCAACAACATTCTTTGAGTGTGGTGTTGCTGCTGTCTGTAGATGTGGACAGCAGTAATTAGCCAGCTGTTGCAGAGTCGTGATTGACATGTGTATTTGGCACAATCCATGTGCACAATTCATGAGCTGCATATCCGCCATAATTAATTGATTCATATGCCTGTAAGCCTTTTCTAAAATATTAACAAGATAAGATTAAAAGGCAGAGAGCTGTCAGACCCAGCTGAGTTTGTGCTGTTGGTTCGGAGTCTAAAGAGTTCTAAATCCTGTTGTTTTGTGGGATTACATGACTGTAACTCTGCGTGTTATTGGATGTAGTCATTCTAAATTATGTACAGAAGGTAAAGGTACAGTCAATTTTTACAGCTCAGGGCAAAAATATGTACTGCAAGTTTCAACTTTTGGCCTAGTATCTGGTCATCACTTGCATATTTCTTTGAATAAGTTATATTTCAGTTTTACTGTTTAGCTTGTGGTTTAGGCGATATTATCCAGCTGCTTTAAACAGTAGTTCTTGGTGACCTGGGTTCAAACTCCACCTGGGTTTGCAACAAGAAGATGTAAAGAATCCAGAAGACTACTTGGAAAAAAAACGTTTGATGATTGAATGAGACCAAATGACAAATGGATGAGACCAAAATTTCATTTAAATGAAGGGCATTGTGTTTGGATGTCGTGTGAGCCTTGTAGGCACAGCGGCTATGGTACTGGACAATGTACTAGGAAGTTCAGGGTTCAAATCCCAGGAGTAACCAAACTGCCACTGTGTAGCATGTGATCAGGGCCCTTAACTCACAATTGCTTGTACTGCACAATGTAATGCTGGATGAGTTGTTTGTCTCTCTGGATAATGGCACCAACTTAGTGAGACTGTGGTGGCCTAGTGGTTATGGTAGTGTACTATGGACCAGAAGGTCCAGGGCTCAAATCCCACCTCTGCCAAGCTACCACAGTTGGGTTCCTGAGCAAGGCCCTTAACCCAACATTGCTTGGATTGTAAGACTGTATTAATTGTAAGTCGCTCTGAATAAGGGTGTCTACTAAATGACTTAAATGTTAATGACATAAATGTAAGGACTAAACGTAAATGCATATGTGAAAAAGGAAAGGCATTCCAGGAAAACAAGTGTATTCCATCCCTAAAACATGAAGGTATACCCCTCCCATTTTTGCAACTTTTTCATTATATATTTTCATGGGACAATACTAAATATATGACACTTTGATACAATGTGAAGTATTCAGTCTACAGCTTGTATAACAGTGTAAATTTGCTGTGCTCTCAAAATAACACACACAAACATTAATGTCTAAACCACTAGAAACAAAAGTGAGTACTCCCCTAAGTAAAATGGCTAAATTGTGCCCAAAGTGTCTGTATGTTGTGTGGCTATTATTTTCCAGCACTGTCTTAACTCTCTTGGGCATGGAGTTCGCTAGAGCATTACATGTTGCCACTGGAATCCTTTTCCACTCCTCAATAAAGACATCACAGAGCTGGTAGATGTTAGAAACCTTGCACTCCTCCACATTCCGTTTAAGAATGCCTTACACATGCTTAGACTTGCTTCAGCAAGACAGCGGTCATGTTTGGGGTCGATATCATGTTGGAATGCTGCCCCGCAGTCCAGATTCTGAAGGAATGGGATTAAGTTCTGCTTTAGTATGTCATGGTACATGTTAACATTCATGGTGAACAGTGAACTGGAGCGCCTCATAACCACTGCATCAGCACCCATGCAGAACCAAACCAGGACATAGGCAAGACACGCTTGTCATTGTACTGCTCACCTGGTTGCCACCACACACGCTTGACGACAGCTGAATCAAATGAACCTATCTTGGTCTCATCAGACTACAGGACATGCTTCCACTAATCCATCTCCTTAGTCTTCAGCAAACTATTTGGGGGTTTTCTTGTGCATCATCTTTAGAAGAGGCCACCTTGTGGGACGACAGCCATGCAGACCAATTTGATACAGTATGCGACGTATGGTCTGAGCACTGACAGGCTAACCCCCCACCAATTTGACGTCTGCAGCAATGCTAGCAGCACTCCTACATATATTTTCAAAAGCCAGTGATGCTGAGCACATGCACTCAATTGCTTTGATTGACCATGGTGAGGCCTGTTCTGTCCTGTTAAACCTCTATATGGTCTTGGCCACCATGCTGCAGCTCACTTTCAGAGTGTTGGCAATCTTCTTATAGCCTAAGCTGTCTTTATGTAGAGCAACATTTTTGTCAGATCCTCAGAGATTTTTTTTGCCATGATGTCCATGTTAAAATTCTAGTGACCAGTATGAGAGAGTGTGATAACAACAAATTTAATACACCTGCTCCCCATTCACACCTGAGGCCTTGTAACACTAACGAGTCAAATACCAGGGAGGGAAAGTGGCTAATGGGGCACAATTTGAATTGTTTGTGTGTGTGCATGCGTGTGTGCGCACGTGTGTTTAGGCCCCCATATTAAGCTATAGCTTTTACATTTAATTGGCAGACTGTCCCCTTAAACCATATTCCCCCTTCCCCTGCTGGCATGGTGGTTACTAAGGGGTTTATATTAGGTGGGTATATTAGGTGTATCATTGGCTCATTAACAGTGTACCCCCTCCACATTAGGGATTGTGTTGGTCATACCTAGTTCTTTATAACTGTCAGAACAAAAATGGCTTAATGATTGAATGACTAAGTAGCTCTTAATAAAGCGTTTGATAAATAGTCATTTTAAAAGGTCCTTTCTAATGATTATGAAACTTTTACTGAATAACTATGCCTAAACATTGATGACACACTTACGACACACTTAAAAACGTATGTGCAGGAACCTAGTGAGTGTAGAACTTAGACATTAAAACCTGGTCTTTATAATGTTTTTAAATTAGTCAAATATACAGTCCTCACCTGTGCACAGCAGAGAGCTTCTCTTATCTAACTGCTGGACTCGTGGAGAGTTGGGCAAGGCTGCCAGCTCCTGACAGGTAGTCACCTTGCAGGTCTTGCCATTTGTTTCATGAATAAACATGGACACTAGCAGGCCTGTGCTTGGAAAAGCATGCCAGTGCAGGTAATGGCCTCTCGATTTGCAAGAGCACCCTCCTCCTACTGCAATATTACACACAGTGCCAAAGCACCTCGGCTTAGCAGCATCCACAGTGAGCTTTGCTTATTAAAGCCAGGGAACATCACAGTCACTGTGGTTTACAGAGTGGAGAATCTGCTCCCAGTTTCTCACTTTACAACTGACTTTATCATAGGAGCCAAAGTGCAATGTTATTACTCACTGAATCTGAACAATTCCTGAGTGCCGGTTTAACCCGCGTGTTCTGTGGATGTAATGTTTACCTGGTCTCCCTTCCCATAAATCTACAACAAAACATTAATAGTTTCATGCTTATGTATGTAATTCTTTATAGGTTATATTATGATAACTTGTGGCTGTACAAATGTGGCAGTTAATTAGGGATAGAGAGAATGTGACATGGACTGCAATCACATTTATTATATTCATAATGTAATATTTTACTTCACTTTTCGTGTTACAAAAATGATACCAAAGACAATGTACGCTAATATACACTATTTATCTATAGGGATAATGTGGAGGGTAAGCCTACACTGGTAATGAGCCAATGTTACACCCAATATACTGTCACCAGCACAGCCCAAACTCCTTAGTAACCACCATGCCAGCATGGAAGGGGGAATATGGTTTAAGAGGACAGTCTGCAAACTAAATGTAAAAGCTATAGCTTAATATGGGGGCCTAAAACACATGCGTGTGCACACGCATAGCACACACAATTTAATATTTTTCATTAAATGCTTTTTATAATATAGTGTATCAGACTGTAATTGGTATGTAATCTGTCAGACTATGGATTGATGGAGTCCGAACTCTTAAGGGATTTTGTCACTTCTTTCAGCCTAATGAACCGTTTTTCCTGAGGTTCTCAGAAATCTCCGTTCTTCTTGCCAAGATAAACTTGTGACACACGTGGTGAAGATGTGACTTTAATAAATTATTTGCTCACACCTGATTATCCGATTGATTTTACACTACTTCCTTTAATTAATTCTTTAGGGGCACAAAATTTATTTCTCACAGCTATGTAATATTGGATCATTTCACATCACCATTACTCACCAGGAATAATATTGTTGTATCATGTATTTAATTATGTTCTATATCTACTTTTATGTCTTCTGTATAAATTTGATGATGTTTTAAGTGCAGAAAATTTTAAAAGTGTTTGCAAATTTTCATCACTGCGTATAGCCAAAAATCAAAATATATTTTTAGAAATGTGGTTTGTAATTTTGGAAAATGTTCATAATGGTAGAATAGCTGCTAATTCGCAATAGAATATCTGAAATTTCAAATTTTCAATGACATGCCCCTTGATTTCTACAAACCATCAAAAGGCTATCATTTAACTTTTGTCTTATAATTGCTTGACAGAGAGGCTGCAGTTGATGTTGTGGTGTGTGCCATTTGTGTGTTTATATATAGAGTAGAAAGATGGGTCCCTGTAGCTGTTTTTAATTATATTTGCTTCAAAAAATGTAAACTATAAATCAAAATAATATTGTTGTATGTTGCATTTTTGTACTTTTGCTGTGTTTACTATTCCTAATAGCTTGTATAGTATTATTATTATTATTATTATTGTTAGGAAGTGAAAATGTAAGTGTGAGCATTACAGAGGAAGCATTGAGGCTCCAGATTCTTGATGCAGATACTCCAGCTTCCAATGTGAAGTGTCATTACCAAGACAATAGTCCCTAAACGCTTCACAGCAGGATGGGCCAGTGAGTGGATTTTTTGCCTAGTGATTAAATTTGATCACTTTAGCCATTCCAGTGTTAAATATGCATATTTTAATGTTTCTTAGATCATATAACTACATATCTAAAGGTTTTGTGTGTGTATTGTTTTATATGTGGTTCAGATGCATTAGATGATTGCACTATTTGATGAAAATATATGTTTTCTAAGCAGATGCATAAATCAATCCAGAGGGTACACTAACCTCATCTTATTTAATCTAGTGGACTTCAAACTAGCACTTTCTGCTTTGTAAGAGGCCCACAGCACATGCACTCTCAGATGTAATTAAAAGTTAGAAATCATCTTGTTATGATGATTAAAGTCAAAACAACTTTTGAGAAACTCGGAAGTGGGAATTGAAAGATGGAATCGAAATCAAACCACTTATTTTGTCCAGCAAATGAGTTACCTTGTCCTGCTACTCAGTTTCTTTAATGGCCATGTCCATTAGTGAGGCCCGTTGGCACAGATACAAGGATTAATCATGCTTTCACTCGCAATAGCTGCAAAAATGCTAGATTTCACAGGCTTTAGATAAATTGAGATTAACCAGCATTCTCGACTAATTATGGATTTTCTATAAGAAATATGTTTATTACAAAAAGCTGAAACACCTGCCCCGGAGCAAAACATCTATTTTTCGTATTGGCAATCTTCCCATTGTGCTTTGTGGACTTCGAAATGATGTCTTTTTCTACGCAATGTAAATAGAATGTTTAATTTCTACCTCTTGTCAATAAAAATACATGCATTCAACCTATATGAAATTACACAGTAGTGAGAATGGATATGTTACTTATCAAGCTGTGTGAATGGATCTCTTAACATTGTGTGGATAAGTGCATTTAGCACATTGTTCATACATCTATGTTTGCTGTATTCCCATGAGTCATGAATGTGTCTGCGGAAACAAAAGGCTGAAACCTGTAATTGTAGGCTGCCAGGAGATACGGTGTGTTTTTGTGTGTTCGTTCTTCCTCTCTGTTCTCATGTGTTTGCTATCACACTTTCTCGCCATCTTGAAAATTTCAGGCAATTTCCCACATGCTGCAGACTCCCTTTTACATCGTTTTTCTCCACTCTATCTGGCCTCCGGCTCAAAAGTAGAGTACGATTCATGGTAGTTTGAAAAGACAGAACGAATCAGTATGTTGTACCTTTTCCCTCACAATCAGTTTCAGACAGGTAGTCACCAATTCATTTTAGATAAGCCAAGCGGACTAAAATAAGTGCGGATGGTGTATACAGTGTATTTAAGCAGTGTGATTAAGAGCTCAACCAGCTGTACTGTCCTCATATACATCACACACACTAACTCAATTCTTTTGGCCATCTCCCCTAGCCTTTCTATCAATACTGACAGCTTATTCACATGTGAACCAAAACCACTTTATTGTCAGTCATGTTTACATTTTAATTTAGCTTCTTAATCATATTCAAGCCCAAAGGTTTAAACCTTCAGCAGTCAACCTGTCAGACACAGGAGAGATGAGAGCATTACAGAGTCTGTTCTTTGGCTAAATAGTCTTAGGATTATGAGCATTTGTTTCACTAATGTACACACTGCACTGGACTATGTCAGTGTTATATAATGAAGAGAAAGTGACTAGCATTGCTTCTACTGTTAATCCCCACTAAACATACCTGCAATATCTGAATTACTTCAATAACATGTTAACCCTAGTTCCCTCTCCATTCACCTAGATTCCAATATATTGAATAGATGTCAGGGTATTGAGTCTGAGAAATCAAATTCTATGCTGAGTCAGTGTTTTTCAGCATAGTATAGCAGATATTGCTATACCTTATCCTATATACTTGCATCTACCTTCACCATGTACAGCATTACTTATGTGTGAGCAAGGGTGGTTCAGTGATTAATTATGAAGTTAAGGACTAGAAACTTGCTGTGATGGGGCAGATTACCGGTACATTGTATTCTTTCTGACATATTCAGTTCTACAGCGCCAGTGCATTGCCTAAACAGAAGTGTGGTTGTTGGAAGCCGTTTTAAGTTCTTTATGACTTTATTTCCTGAGAACCTAATCTCATTAATTTTCTTTATACTGATGTTTTAATGCTGACTTCATATCTCACCATTACAAAACTAGTGTAATAAATCCTATATACTTGCCGCAATCCTACTGATTAAAATTACATTACACAAGCCCAGTCATTAGTACTCTTACACTTATGTTAGATGTATTTTTTAACATTTTGGTTTCACAAATATCTCAATTTAAGTTTTAGTTTAAGTAATTTATTTCCACACTGAAAGCTGTTGCATGTGGACCTGCTGGTGTGCTGTGGTGTGAAAATGCAGACCTGCCCTAAAATGAATTTAAAAAAATAATAAAGTAAAAAAAATCCAGACACCCAACTATTTGCTGGGAAATATGTCTGGTGATTAGTGTAAATTTACAAGACAACTAATATATCAGATTTTATGTAATCTGATAACTGGAATTGGTTCACAGACCACCCAAACCCAGTCCCTCTGAATCTCTGCAACTGTTTCCAGATGAGGTCTGCTTTTAAATTGAATCCAGACAATGGATTTAGAAAATGGACTGAGCATTTTTGTATAGTTGTTTTTTTCTGTTATTTGGGTCTGTAATTTGTTTGGCAGAATGAAAAGGTTTAGCAACAAATGCCTGCAGTCCCAAGGAGTCTGTAGTTTTTTAAGGCGGAGCTTCCAAAACCATAACTGACTAAGCCTCCTCCTCACCCGAACCTAAGGCATAATTGTAATTGACTGTTTTTCTAATCACTCACAATGGCCTTTTAAGAAAACAATTGCATAATGGCTGTGCTTCATTTCAGCATAGAACTGCTCGTTAGAGCCTAATAATGTGGCTTCCCCTAAACAAAGTCTTGCAAGCAAGTGACAGACACATTTACATTTACATTTATGGCATTTAGCAGATGCCCTTATCCAGAGCGACTTGGGTTAAGGGCCTTGCTCAGGGACCCAACTGTGGCAGAGTTGGGATTCGAACCCTGGACCTTGTGGTTCACAGTCCAATGCCTTAACCACTAGGCTACCACAGTCCGAAAGTATACCACACATAGAAAGTATTCCCATGTACTAATCCTCCTTGGCATGGCATTATTCTGAACACATTGATTGTGTTCTTGTTTTATGTTTAACTGTTTTTATTTATTTGTTTATTTTTCATTTACTATCTCTGCTTGCCCTGCACCGGGTAGAATGAGGCTCCGGTGCCTATCCCCAGAGACTACGTTGCACTGAATGGAATATCAGTCCATTACAGAACTGGTGCGGCGCAGGGCATGATCCCCAACCTGCTTCTTTTCCCTTAGACCAAGCCATCCTTGCCTTTATGCGATGGCCAACCAGCATGGAAGGCACCGCTGGGATTCAAAGCCTAGTCCATGTGGTGGTTGGCTAGACTGCTGCACCACCATTCAGTGCTATATTATTAATCAGAAATCTGAATGGAACTTTAAATTTCAAAATGGCAATGTACATGTTTTATAGTTATGATTATATTAAGTCCTAATAATGCTTCACACTATAAAACATTGGTGTTTGTCTTAATTTGTTATAGTGCTATTACTGGGAGTGCCTTAACTTGAAATGTCCTGTGTCATATCTGTCCATCATAGCAATATTGGCCTGGTCAGAAAAGCAATAATGCCAAATTCCTATAGAGCGGAGCCTGCAATATCCTTTATAACAGCAATATGATAATATTATAGGTGATATTGTAAGGTCAGAGAAAGGCTGGGAGTGTGTTAACGATATGAATTCTGATTAGAGTTCCGATAACTGCCATTTCGGCCTGCCATTTTATCAAAGCAACCTGTATACTGTCTGCCCCAATGTTTATGGACACAATATATGAATTGTACATGCAACAAACCTGATAATAAAACATAACACTAGTAAACAAATGCTCTGGAAGTAAACCTGCTGTGCTAAATAAAGAACTCTGTGTAAACAGACTGAATAGTGTCTCCCTTGTACAAGATGTTCCTCCGTCAGCATAAAATAACCTAAACGCTCAGATCTAGTATTTCAGGGTTAATCCTTATATAGTGCTTCTGTACAAATTTACCATGACCACTGCCTACACAGGAAGAGAAAATGCAGGTGGGAGCAATTTCTGAGACATATGGAACATCAGAGGCAGGCATAATCTGAAAAAAGGAACAGCCATTAAACAAGCCAACTTTCAGTGACAAGTTGTCCTGGGCACATTTTTCATGATTATTGTTGTTATGGAGCAGGTCATTGCAGCTTGGGCTGAAAAACAGCAATGATAGATTCTCTCTTTCAGGCTCTCGCTCTTCCTCTCAACTTTCTCCACCTTGTTTTATAAACAATGATTATCATCATCACAAGCACAACAGCTGAAGTTGGAGCATGTACTGAATTGAGGCAATCTAAGGGAAGGTCTGCATTAAACATAAATTATTTAGCTTCTGTTGCTTTGTACAAACAAGCTCCCCTGGTAGAGATATGGGAGCCTCTCCACAGCCAATTACGTCCAAATGTTCCTCTCATTTATTATTGAGCGTGGATATCTTGTACAGGTTGTTGTGCACCCGACCTGGCATGGAGTCCATTGTGCCAGGCTTTGATCAGGACACCGCTCACTGTTGTGGGATGTGGGGTGCCCTTCCTGCTGCCTTGCCCTGGTGCTGTTATACCAGCACAGGGTCTACAGTTACTCCGTGCAACTCAATGCCTCCAAGAGCTATGGTGGATAATTAGAGTGGCAGTGCTGTAGGGGTTTGCTTCCCAGCATGCCCTTCCACTGACACTCCTGATGTTTCTGCCTTTTCCAGTGGTGATGCTTTCTTGGCATTGCTGATAAAGTTCACAAGGTGAACAACACATATACAAACATTGCAGCTTTATTATGCAGTCACATACATTTAAACAAATAAGTGAAACACAAGTGATGTGTTGCAAGGTGCAGATCAATATTGCACAACTGCTACTAGGTTAATGCCCCGATTCTCCCACCTTTGACTATTTTGTTCTTCTGAATAGCTTTTACTATTTTGGACTCAATTAAGTCCCTGTTTACTCAAGGCTGTTGGGTCACCCACCCCCATCCCACCTCATATGCAGAAAAAACTGTATAAAAGTGGTCAAATCAACTGACGTTGGTCACCACCAGTACCTGTGCTGTTTTTGTAAGCCGGCATGTCAGTCTTTTATTTTTCTGTTAATTAAACCCCCTAACTTGGTGATGTTTACTTTTTTTCTTTTTGTCTTTTTTCTGATGTTTACATAATAATAGATCATATTTGAAAATAATAGAAATTACTCATATGCCTTAAGAACATACTGCATAACTAAATTTACATCTGCAGTAACTGTGCATAAAGAATTGACAGTAAGGCTGTCTGCCTCAATTCAGTAAAGAAACGGCCCTTTTTGTTGCATGATTATATATTGCCATCATAGGGCAGAAACCTTTTAATCATTACATATTAGGGGTGTAATGATGCAAAAATGCCACCATGTGCATCGCAGAGACTGACAATGTCACGTTCTGTTTATTATGCCATCTAAAGCAGTTGCATTTTTTTAAAGACCAGAGTGTGCAATCATACATCATGCTTCCATACACATTTATAACCCCTCCTTATAATAATTTATTTTAATGGCAGCAGAATAAACATTCTTCTTGTTATTTTCTTAGGTATGAAATGTAGACATTAGTTTGAATTGCTCTTCATAAATGAAAAAGGAATGTTTTTATTTGGTTATTTGATGTATACAAAATGTATTGCATTTTTTTAAAGCAGTGTACAATAGAGCATTTGATTTGACAGTTTAAAACCTCTGTTTCAAGTGTCTTTTAACTGCAAGGGACTTAAGGTTTTTGTTTCACAGCGTTTTCAAGAAAACGTACATTGTTTTGCCTTGTTTACACCTCAGACATAAAAGGAAGAAAATCACGGGACAATTGAACATGAACTCAGTATTATGAATCGAATCAAATCGTGAGCAGGGTGCATCGTCTCACCCCTATTACACAATTCTTGTTTTCATTGCACATAACAGCATCAGTGTCATTACTATGATATAAAGTAAGGATTCAAAGTTGCTGGAGCCTATGTATATCTTGCTGTCAGTCAAGACATGATTTAGAGCAACATGTCAGGGATAAAGAGAAAGACAGTATGAGAGAGAAAGAGAGATCTCATTCTCTGCCTCTCCTGGGTTGGCCAGAGGCCAAGAGGAGAGAAGTGAGCTGTCTGAAGAGATTTTGCTTGTGTGTGTGTGTGTGTGTGTGTGTGTGTGTGTGTGTGTGTGTGTGTGTGTGTGTGTGTGTGTGTGTGTGTGT
>JAUZSV010315555.1:0-11709 GCA_034780495.1 Parotocinclus cesarpintoi
CCATATATGACTCTCGTTTCAAGCATGCTCCGTCCATACCGAGCTTACAGCACCTCATATCTTACACATTGAGTAGTCAAAACAGCTATTTACTGTAAATCATAATATTTTATGATTTATAACATTCCTTTATTGTTAGAATTAATGTTTGTCAGTTAATGTGATTTTTTTTTTCCCCAAATGTAAAAGTTCCGCAAAAACCCGCGAAACAGCGAAAATCCGCAATATATTTTTTTCCATTATAATTTTTAGAAAACCTGTGATGCACAGAGTCCGCGAAAGGTGAACCGCAAAGTGGCGAGGGAACACTGTACTTAAAATAGTATATAATAACATGTATGCTAATAAATTAGATAAAGATGATGTAATATTATCAAAAGTGTAATAAAATATAAAACATAAAAGTATAGCATATAAGAAATACACTGCTCACAGAAATTATGGGACATTTCATTTTGAAGTATCCCTCAACTTTTGGCAGCAGTATATTTGCTTATTGGCATTACTTTGTTCGTCATGATAACATCTGTTATTTGCACCCCTGGATTTAATACTTTGTACAGCCTATCTTTGCCCATAATATAGCTCATAGTAGCTTAATACTTCTATAACATCTTATAAGGTTGTGGAATACTGTGCATGGAACTGGAGACCATTCCTCTATACAGAATTTTTCATCCAGCATCCTAGGTCTGCTCTTTGTGCGCTCTTATCTGATTTTCTATTGGGTGTAGATCTTCTGGACATACATTATGTCTTGCATGATTCTCCTGCTGTTTTTGTGTGGAGGCCAACAGGTTTAATATGTCCTGGCAATTTATGGAGTCCATGAGGCCTTGCATCCTAATGCATTGCCATTGCCTGTGAAGAAAGAAAAACAGTCCCTCCACCGTACTGAACATTGGACATGAGCTTCTTTTCGGTCTTTTTTTTATCCTTGATTGGAACTTTAAGTATGCTCTAATTTTTCAGGTGAGCAGGCGAGTAGTAAACTAAAATAAGTTGAACATGTTTCTTGTTGGTTTTCAGGGATGACAGCAGTATCTTTGATGGATTGATGGAAGAAGATGAGAAGGACAAAGCAAAACGGTGAGAAATGACAAACATCAAGACTATAATTCGATTTTTAATGTGTACTACCATAATACCATTATAACCATCACCATAATACAGTTTTCCACTGATCTTCATTCCAGTCTTTGTGATCTTTAGCATATTTTAACCCTTTAACCCATGCCCCCTTCCAAAGTGGTTTCTTGCTTGTTTCCCTTTCAAAATACTATAAAATTTAATAATAAACAGTAAAAATTCTTGTTTAATTTAATGTAGTCATTACTTCACTCCCTCACGAAAACCAGCAAGAAGTAGAAGTCACATTTTTCTGTTCTTAAGTGTGTCAATTTATAAAGACGTGACTTTAGATCTGTGTTCAAGCATCTTTTTAAAATCAACGGAATTTTTACCTTGCTAAATTTGAATGCCTCATCAAAAAAATTACGCACACTAACATTTCATTTGACTGCCTTTAGTTTAAATAAGGTGCTGTTTTGGCAACCTTATGCAAACTTACATCTATTTTTGGCCTAGAACTTAGTAGTCAAACCACTCTAGTGTCCTCCAGCACATTCCCAAGACTGGATGCAGTTTAGGTCAGAACGCTGTGGTGGCCAATTCAAGTGTGAAATATTTCCTCTTGCTCAGAGAATCACTCTCTAACAATTTTAGCTCAATGAATCTTGCTTGTGGATTGTTGTCCTGGAAATAAGCCTGTGGCATCACGGAAAAAATAAATGATATAACCTTGTCATCAGTACATTGCTCTACTCAGATGACTTCATTTTACTGACCAGTTGAAGCAGCCCTAGATCATAACACTGCCTCCAGAGGCTTGGACCATGTGCGCTATGCATGATGGGTGCATCGGCCTTGTGCTTACCTTCATTTTAATTGTTCAACAGTTCTTAAACTAACATCAGTCATTCCAGAAATCTCATTAGTTCTCTTCTATGCTTGATGCAAGCCAATAATGTGACATTTCTGTAAAGATGTAACATTATTCCCACCACCAGAGGATGTCTTCCAAAGTAAGAAGTGAAAAGGTTCTCATTGCAACCGCAATATGTTATTCTCTGCAGTAACTATCCAATCACTTTATTACACTTGCTTGTTTCTGCACTTATTTTCTATTTGATCAGTTCCACTTCCCATGTAGATGCATTTCAACAATGCATTTAAACAATTTCTTACTTTGTTTTTTAACATTGTACATCTCTTCACAGCATTCATTTACTGTTATTGCACAGTGTAAATCAAAACTGCTCTTACAGTACAGCAAAATGTTTTTATCTATTTAAAAAACCTGGTGCACAGAAGTATTAAAAGGTTTAGATTCAGAAATGTTTATTATATACAGAAGCAAAAGAACATGATAAAGTGTGTGCTATAGTGAATAGCATTGCGGTTGTGCTTTGGTTGCGGGCACAAGGTAAAGGTGAGCACCATAGGTGAGAAATCAACCTAAAACTACACAGGGGAACTTGTTAATTATCTTAAGGCAGTTGGGACCACAGTCACCAAGAAAAACATTGGTAACACATTGCGACATAATGGATTACATTCCTGCAGTGCCTGCAAGGTCCCCCTGCTCAAGTAGGCCCATCTGAAGTTTTCCAGTGAACACCTGGAAGATTTTGAGAGTGATTGGGAGAAGGTGATGTGGTCAGATGAGACAAAAATTGAGCTTTGGCATTTACTTAACTCGCCATGTTTGGAGGAAGAGAAATGTTGACTATAACTCAAAGAACACTGTCCCCACTATCAAGCATGGAGGTAGAAACATTATGTTTTGGAGGTGTATCTCTGCTAAGGGCCCAGGACTACTTAACTGCATCAATAGGAGAATGGATGGAGCCATATATCGTAAAATTCTGAGTGACAACCTCCTTCCCTCCACCAGGACATTAAAAATGGAATTGTCACAAAGAAGCACATTAAGGCCATGGAGTGGCCCAGCCAGTCTCCAGACCTTATTCCCATAGCAAACCTATGGAGGGAGCTCAAGGTCTTATTTGCCAAGCGACAGCCTTAAAATCTTAAAGATTTAGAGATGATCTGCAAATAGGACTGGACCTAAATTTCCCCCGACGTGCGCAAACCTCATCATCAACTACAAAAACGCCTGATTGCTGTGCTTGCCAACATGGGTTTTGCCACAAAGCATTAAGTCTTGATTGCTAGATGGATCAAATACTTATTTCTCTCTGCAAAATGCAAATAAATTTATCTATTTTATGCAATGTACTTTTCTGGATTTTCTTTTAGATATTCTATCTTTCACTGTTAAAATAAATCCACCCATAAAATTACAAACTTTTCATATGTTGGTAAGTGGGCAAACTTACAAAATCAACAAGGGATTAAATAATTATTTCCTCCACCGTATAAAATGGCATTGTATATCCTACTCACATCCACCTGTATAATTTAAATACTTTTTAGACTACTTGTAACACCTAACACAATGTAAATGCTATACAAATCCATGTTATTGTTATCTGATTTATGGAATAAACACAAGTAAAATAAGTATATATGCAAATGAATGAGGCATCAAGCAAACAATGCATATTAACATAAGCTCCAACAGTTTACTACATGCCACCTTGACTGGAACTGGGTTGATCAGATGCAACACTCAAGGTGGGTGGTTAAACAGAAATATAACATTATAGTTAAGTTTATCATTCTAGATGTTTGTCATTGTTACGTGCAATTATTGAATAAGCTAGAATTAGAATTTTAGTCAAACCCGAGAATAAGATTCTGTTAATATGACTCCCATGTATTAAAATTCAGCTGTGACCACTAGATAGCTTGTATAGCTATGTATGGTAATATACTGGTGCTATATGTTAAATATACTCTCTCTAGTATGTTGTGAGAAAGCCTGCGAGAAGACAAGAAGAATGTGGCATGTCCCAGTGGAACAGGTGGCCTTTCATCAACATACAACATAACAGCTATGAGGAAACAGAATACTGGTAAAGCAGTACTGAGGCATTCACTAAGCAGAATTAAGGATTCGATAGTGCATTGTATAATAAAAGTCTATAATCATCAACAAACAACATAATATATTGTTATGCAATTTATCAAAAACTTTAAATTAAATGTATTTAACATTATCTAGCAGAAATGTACAAGTACACATCCCTTATCAACTATATTAATCCTGTTAATGGGCTTGGATCACAACTATAACTAAGATAGATGCAGAACACCTGTCTCAAACTAAGCATTATTAAACAATATCAATACCTGCTAATACTCAATGCACTCTTATTCAATGACGAGTGAGATGCAAAAATCTAAATTTAAAAAGAATTTAAAAAGTTTCACCCTTAGACCAAAGGTAAATCCTCAACAGAATTCGACAGCTGTTGGCTAAAAATGTAATGTCTTTAACCTTTTCAAAGCTATTGAACACTGGCGTACCTTAATCATTCAAAGTTTATTATTTTATTACTGAAATTAAAATACAAGAATTTCAATTCTTACAACGTTTTGCCACTTTTTCTTATTAAAATAAAATAATTGACCATTTTTGCTTTCTTAAACCAAAGTACAACTAATATTTAATTAAAAACAATTTGAGACAATTTAATGCTTGAAAGGCTTCTCAGTAGATTTTACTTGAGTTGTCTAAGAAAGGTACAACTGCTTATATTTAAAAACAAGAATTAGGTACTCTACACCACTGGAATACATAATTAATGTGTATTTTCATTTTAATAATAACTGTAGTAACAAAGACTCCTGGAAAATAGTCCTCAGTTAATTTTAGTACCTAGGCAGAAACCACTATAATGACTCCAACTCTCCACTTCTCTGAAATATTAAAGTTGCACTAATAATTAAATCTTTTAATTACTATCGCACATATTTACAAATATTGCTCAGCCCTATTTTGTGATCTAACTGTTAGAGCATGTTAAACAGCATATCTTTATCTCCAAGCACTTGAGTTCAGTGTGTGCTAGTCAGAAATAGATCCGCGAAGATTGCTGGTGCAGCCATTTTTATAAAAAGCAGAACATACAGTGTATATTCTCGTGCTGTATGCCTGTAATAGTGATGGGGGTACGGTGGTATATGTTGTGTACTGGTAGAAAACTGTTTACTGGCAGAAATGTGGCTATACCTTCGGGTTTTTTTTTTATATTTTGTGGGTATACTTCAGCATTTGTAGATCATACACACTTAAAAAGCACTGTTGACCTCAATTATTGTGGGCTGGGCTTTTACTTTGTTTACATGCAATAGCCAAAATGATGGATTATGGAAGGGGACATATTCAGATGGAAATTACTCCTCATTAACAAGTAAAACATAAGTAACTTGTGATTAAAATGGTAGTGACTTCTGTTGTGTGGACATGGTTTGGTTTTACAATGTCCAGAACATTACATTCAGAGCTCAACAGTTGTAGCTGGAGATGGGAACACTAATTATTTATCAACATCTTAAAATTATTCACACTAAGAATGATGACAAAAGCCAGAATTTGCATACAGGACAAGCTGTGAAAAAGAGTCTGGTATAAAAAGTAAAACCAGGGAATTCAGAAGCAATCAGAAATGCTTGACTAAAATTGATTCTGTAGTGCAAGAAACGTAGTAGAAGGAAAGAAACAACGAATGCCATTGTGTCTTAGATTTGTAAGTATTTGGCATTATTTCAATAATGCAAATATTCTGAAATGGGATTAAGACGTTTATTGTCATATTCTATTCAATAATATAGCTCACATTTTCCCTGGCAAGCACACAAATGGAACAATAATAAACCAGAATCAATGTTTCCCTATGACACATACTATCCCCATTTGGTTGGCAACACATGAGGATCTAGTGACTAAAAGAACTCATCATTAGCTGACCAAAATACTGCGCAAAAACTTAGTACTAGCAGTACTAGTAAATTGTGAAGAATAGAAATGTCCGGCTGAATTATAATGGCTCAATTACATGACTCCTGGGATAACTATTGAGTAATATATTTTTATTCAATAGCTATAGCAATGACAAGAGAAAGGTTGCACTGTCAAACACACTCATGCTGCAGAAATGTAGAGACCTGTTAGCCTAATGGAGAACATGCAAACTAAACACAGGCAGAGTCTGTGGTCAGGAACCAGGCATCTCTGAAGCTGTGGGGCACCTGCGCTAACTACACTGCCCATATATGTAATTCCATCCAGCCATCCATTATATTGGGCTTAATCCACACAAGGACATAAGGACAATAACAGCCCTAGACAGAGCGCCAATCTATCGTAGGGAACACGCACACAGTCACACACTAAGGGCCACTTTAGAGACACCAATTAACCCAAGACACATGTCTTGGGACTGTGGGAGGAAACTGGAGTACCAGGAGTAAACCCACGCAGACACGGGCAGACTCCACACAGAAATGGCCCAGGACCCAGTTCTCGCCATATATGTAACTCATAATTTATATTGCTACGCACTGTAATCTCCACCAGAAAAAGCTCAAAAAAATCTTGTAATGCCTAACTGTATAAAGAATACATATCGGTAGGAAACCCCACCCCCTTTTTACTGCCAGTACACAGAACGGATATTGTGAAACAAATAGCAAATCATAACAATAACCAGTGTTGGAACAGTAACGGATGGACTGGTGCGTATAGATATTCAGCTGTGACCCGTCTAACCTACCAAGGTGCTCAGTCAACACAACCTCCATGAACAAACACAGCGTTCATTTTTATAAATAGTAAGAGGAATCCTATTATTATGCTAGTCGAGTAGTCACTATAAAGGAAGTGCACAAGAGCAAGAAGAGGGTAAAGGGAAATGGAAAACATATCCAGCAATGCCTGTCACCACAAACACCCCTAAAGAAACAGGGTCAACAAAATCACCAGTATGCAACAAGCAAAATGAGCCAAATGAAGCACTAAAACGAGCACCAAAGAATGCCAGCATTTCAAGACTAGTCTCATAAAACGTGTTTCAAATGAAGCACGTATCAAAGCAAAGTTTCAGTTTTAAACTAAAAAACAAGCACTAGGGACAGTGTGGCCTGTGTAAACACAGTAAACACAAATCTAGACATATTTTGAGGATTCATTCTGCAATGGAATAGAAGCTGTGAAAAGGCTCCTCAATCTACATGGCAGTGAGCAGTGTACAGCTGAATTAACTAAGCTAAATACGTGTCAGGCAATGCAGTTTTTGGGTGACAGGATTAGTAACAGCATTTTCATACCTGCATGTGACGGACAGCTGACACTATAATATCAGTTACTTCCTAAAAGGTTGACATTGTAAGCCAGGTGCACAGGTCCTGCATTTAAGCACTTACAGTGAAGGAGTAAGTATAACAGAAGCCATTCATACGTGAATACATACACAGAACAGACACCAAAACTAAACAGATCAATGTATAACCATCTACAGTCATGAGCTGGTAGGACAATTCACACTTTCCTTTCATTATAAAGAACATGTCCTGATGGCAAATTGAGCTTTATATGCAGTTCCTGTTTACACTACACAGTCTCCACACACAACGTCTGGCACTGGGCATTAGCTTAGTGAACCAGCATTTTACACACTGGCACAGCACTGGCTGACGTTGAATAAATGAGGAATTGAGACGTGGTCTGTATCCCTAGTGATTAAGAATGTTGCTTCAGCTGCAAATTCTTCTCGTATGAGACTAAGTGACCAAATGGCAAAAACAGGAATTTTTAGGAAAAGTTATTCATTCAACTATACAATAGGACAGATACATCAATGCACATTACAATGTGAAATGTGTCTGAAAATACATTTTCTGTTTAAAAAAAAGTTTACTTTGTCTCACCTCATAAATTTGCAATTAACAGTCAAATATGTCCCCTGTAAGCCATACTGAAACCTATATGCCAACAGCAGTGCTGCTGGGGGTTTTAAGCACTGTGTTTACTCACTGTGCACTCTATTAGACATATTACCCTATGGTGGTATGTAAAGTCACAGACAGTAGCTCCGCTTTTGTTGCACAGCTTACATTAGTCATCCTCCAATTCTTTATCAGTGCTCGCAGAATGCTGCGTACAGGACGATCGAGTGCTAGAAATATTTGGCTAGAAGATTTTTTTAAAAGCAGCAGAGTAGCAAAGCGGTGCAAGCAGTCCTTTCACAGCACAAATGCCCCTGGTTCAATCCCGGGTTCTCTGACTCCACCTGTGTGGAGTTTACATATCTGCATGTAGGTTTAGTCCGAGTACTCTGATTACCCCCCATATTCCAAAATGTGTGTTAGGCTAACTGATGTTTCTAATGTGTCCTTAGTGTGTGAGTGTGTGTATGTATGAGATGAATGCTATTAGGTTGACACCCCTTCTACAATTACAATGCCAAGAAACTTTGTACATAGCACAAATTATTTTTGGGACATCTGCCGTGAACTCGCATTCACATCCTAAAACCGTTCATGTTCAGCCCTTACTAAAAGTGCTCTGGTTGTAAAGTGGGTGACCAGCATAAAATGTGGACCACCCCTTCCCTCCATATTTGTTGTGGCACTTGTCAGGCTTGTCATTGATTGGGCGATAGGGTCACACCATATGCATTTTACCATTCCTATGTACTGGAGAGAACACAAAGGTCATGCTTTGGATTGATACTTCTGCATGACAAATATAAATGGTATAACATCAAACATACAGTCAAATACAGTCAAATATTTAATCAACTGATATTATTCCAGTACTTCAGGCATTACCTGTGTCAGAAGTCTCAAAAACACGAGACTGATTGACAAGGAGTCTGGTGATTAAAAGTACATCACAACAGATATATATGTGTGTGTGTGTGTGTGTGTGTGTGTGTGTTGCTGATACTAAATCTATCACCACGCCTGAATACTTCAACAATAGACTCGAATTACGTAAAAAGTACTGTGAACTATTTTGTTGTCCAGTGCATTGCTTGTGTGACACCATATAAGGCCATCTAAAAGGCTTCACTAGGTGGAGTCAACAAATACAAGTACGCTTGATTTTGAGAAGATCTATGATTTATATTAAAAAAAAGAGACATCAACAGGAAGTTCTTTCGTAAAACTTTCAGGAAACGTTTCATATTCAACGCAGAGCTTCCTAAATCAGAACCGTTGACTTAACACTATATAATAGGTGCAATTCAGGACGGCGCAAATATTATTACATATTATTACACTGAAAGTCAACTTCTTTAAAGAGTAACAACAGAATCAGACAAGTCCGACTGGACTTGCAGGTAGTTCTAGATAGGTAGACATACAAGATGAACAACGATTTAAAACACTGGTTCACATATGTACAAGGTGAAAATAGTGTTTCATTTGAGAATATTTGACTTAAGATGAAAAGAGAGGTGGCTAATGAACATAGCCTGAACGTAACGTCAGGTAACGTTGGTTACCTTGCACAGCGTTGGCTGCGATGCAAACAAAACGTCTTCTGACAGATCTTTCAGTTTACAGCGAATCGTTTGTATTTCTCTAATCGTTTACAATGTAACACTGCATGGAGATCCTCTAGCGTTATAGCTTTAAGGGTAACTCTGATTAGCTGACGGTACCTGACATCTGGAGACCATGTCAGCGTCCTGTGCCAGCAGATCCACCACCTTGCCCTTTCCTTCATCGCCCCACTGAGCTCCGAGCACCACGGTCACCTTGTTCCCGTTCCGCGCCTCCGTACTCCCGTTATCTGACATGACCGAGTGTCCCTCTAATCTCTGCACGCTCACTTCCTGCTGCGCTACTCCGATACGGGCGCCTGTCAGTATAGTACTGCCAACTACAAACAGCATCTGAAGCTCAGGCACGCCCCGTGCATCATCTCTATTAACTAGCCTGTGTATCAAATAGATCCTCTTCCTGCACACTACAAAGTGCACTACTGGCTTTAGACATGCACTCCCTGCGCCATCTATATCAATCAGGCAATGTTTCTAAAAGCGTATTGCCATGTTCCCTACAAAGTCTACTACACTCTCTCGCCATACCCTCTTCACACACGTACCGTGTCATCAGGCTGTATCCCAAACAGCGCACTGCCCCCTGTTACCTACATACTGCAAAGTGCAGAACAATTAAGCTGTTTTACATACAGCGTGTTATACAGCACATCACGTTCTCTCCGCGCGGGTAAACATGTAGTGTACTATTTCAATCAGTTTTCCATGTTTATTGCTTAATTGCACAGTACTGACCTACTAAAGAGTTGTTATGTGGTTCATAGTCTTGGTCACTTGATGGAAGCAAATGCAAAGTTTGAGGGGTTTTTTTCGTATACTCGATCTTGAAAATATCCATTCATTATCTTCTGCTTAATCCACACGGGGTTGCGAGCCAGCCGGTGCCCACCCGGAAACTCTGGGCGCAAGGGCAGGAACAACCCTAGACAAGCCGCCAATCCATTGTAGGGCGCACACACACACAGTCAAGTTAGAGACACCAATTAACCTAACACGCATGTCTTTGGACTGTGGGAGGAAAATGGAGTACTCTGAGTAAACCCACGCAGACTTGGGGAGAACATGAACACAGGACTCCACACAGAAAGGACCCAGAACGCTCCACCCTAGAATTGAACCCAGGACCTTCTTGCTGTGAGGCAGTGGTGCTACCCACCGAGCCACGTTGCTCCCCCACAATTGAAAATAGTAAGGATAAATTAAGGATGGGAAATCTGTGGGCTTTAATGTAAAGCAAGCAGGATCCACGGCTGGTTCCAGCTGTATAATCAGTCGGTCTTCTGGATCTTATCAGGCTACATAGTTTCAGCTGCCGTTTTCTACAGCAAAATGTGTCCCTGCACACCACCTACATTTTGAATGGCACTCATGTAAATAATATGCAAGCAAGTCAGCACTACATTCTTGGTTATAAAATGTTACAAGCCCAATTCAGAAAAAGTTGAGCCAGTACAGAAAATGCAAATAAGAAATAAAGTGTTTCTATAATTTACTTTGACTTTTAATAAACTGAATTAGTATAAACTCAAGATGTTTCATATTTTACATGGTCAACTTTTAAAACTATTCAATTTGTTATTAAACATGCATTCCTGCTGGCCTGCTACACATTGAAAAAAGTTGGGACAGTAAAGGATTTACCACTTTGCCATTCCTTCTTACAACACTTACAGCACTGTGTTTTAGCACCAAGCCACAAAGCGCTGACATTTTGAATATTTTTCTCAAGAATTTTACACATCCCATTATTGATCATAAAATACTTAGCCTTTCACGGGCACTGCTTTTGTACCAAATCATGAATATTATTACCTGTTGACATCACCCTACAGCAGATAGGCTGGAACAGGGACTTGCATCTTGTATCGGGATACTCAGCTTGAGTTTGAGAGGTGGGAGTACAGCAGGTCTCGTTATTTCCCTGTTCTAACACATATATTATTCCTGACAGGTGGTGTCATAATTTATGGCAATCAATTTCTGTTGGTGTTTTGCACCCTTGATGCAGTATTGCAGCGAAGGTTACGTTCCAGGACCAGCCGCGATAAATGAAAATCCGCGAAGTAGGCACGCTATATTTATTTGAGAATTTATACACTATTTTAGCTGTAGAACTTGCAGAACGTTTGGGTGGCATCGTAGGGCTTGAATGAATTCAGTCTATAATGAA
>JAUZSV010315653.1:0-11709 GCA_034780495.1 Parotocinclus cesarpintoi
TCTCTCTCTCTCTCTCTCTCTCTCTCTCTCTCTCTCTCTCTCTCTCTCTCTCTCTCTCTCTCTCTCTCTCTTTTGTCATTTCTTTCTTGGTTGCACCATACCTAATCTACTGATCTGAACTATCTGATTCTGCATGGTATATGTTGGCTTTCCTTAAATAAAAGCTTACAAATAAGTATGCAGGGCACACAATTATAAAGCAGATGTAAGAAAATCTTTAAAGCAAATATTCCTTTTATCAGTTGGTAATTAGATGGAAAATCAGGAAGTAGGTTTTCCAAACTTGATAGGAAATTTACCCTAAAATACACCAGAAAGTGTTCAGAAAGCAAACATTTTTGTTTCATAAGCTCAGATGGTCAGATGTGCCTGCCACTGAACTTCTTTTTAGTCAACGATTTTATTTTAATTTTATTATTGTCATTTAAAAAAAAATTATCTTTTGTCTGAAAACGGCACTATACATGTTAAATAAAGTTAGTAGAACTTATTTTCTGTTAAAAGTAAATATGTGGACAATCTGTTATTTGTAGAGCTCTGGCACAGGTATTCATCCTGGTACATTTCTCTTAATATGGCTTATGTTGAGACCGTGTGTAACGTAACAACATTGTGTGTGTCTGTGTTAGTGATAGAAGAAATAATTCATCTTTAGTTTGTTTTAATATTTATGCTATTTATTTATCCTTACAGGTGTAGTCACATTTGATATTACAAAACAATGATCAGCCAAACATGTCTGGTTGACTACATTTGAAGTAAATTATTGCATGACATCGATGTTTTGTTACAATACTACTTGCTTATGTATTTAAACAGTACTTACATATCTTTTCCGGTGACTCACTCCAGTATATTTTCTTTGCCTATCTATGCTAATGTTTGTAATTATTTGTGCAGTTTTACTCCTTATTCTTTTGTTTGTGGAGCTCTGATATTCATCCATGCTCATCTGCCTCCAAACCATGTTCCTCTGGCCATTGTCCTCTCACTTGTCATTTTTTCATCTGTCTTCTCTGTCTGTTTGTCATCTGGTGTTCTGGCTCTGGCATTTCCTGTCTTTTGGCTGTTGATTGGCTGGCTGCTATAGCTGGAGCCTGTGCCCAGTGCGTCTTTGTCCACTTCCACATCCATTCAGGAACAGAGCCAAACTGAAAACACCACTGCCGGCCTCCCCCTCAGTCTGGCTACAGTGTGTTCTCGTGCAACCTGCTGGAGTGTAAGCTTGTATTCCATTCTCCATCAGTAACTCTTACTAATTGTCCTTAACTTTAAATACTGAATCTTATAGTCTCAGTAACCTACATCTCACCTCACTTAATTTATTTACACCCTCGACATCTGTGGTTAATATTTATTTTTGTGTTACTCATGCATGATGGCTATTTTGTTTTATTGAATACCCCTGATTCATCTCCCTCAGTGATGTATGATACAGAATTGTTGGCATGTGTGAACGATTGCCACAGATACACTATTCATTTGCACAGCACTGCTATTTATGAATGCCACCTGCTGTTGTCACGTTTAAAAAGATCATAATACTTCATATTACCAGTCTTACTTTTGAAAACCATTTTATCCAATTAGGTAAGCTCTAAAGAACATAGGGTATTAAGGACAGTGTAGAGCATTTTAATTGTTTTCTGATTTGACGTGTCACATGAATCTCTCATTAACACATTACATATGTTTTTGATTTTTTTTTAATTAGATGAAGGATACTTGCGGTTCCCTACTTCAGGTTAAATGTGGCACTGTTATGTGGGCAATTATGTTTATAGTTTTGTAATATATTAACTGATCTCATTACTGTTCATATAAAGCTGTGAGTGTGTAGTTTGATGGTGTGTAACGGTGCTCTTGCATCTACATGCTGGCTTGCCGTGTCACAGGGACAGGTGGAGGAGGATCCTGTTGTCATTCTACAGGCAGCCCATGCTGCTGCTGTCCAGCCTAAGGTCTGCAGCCTTTTGTGTGCGTGCTTGCGTGTGTGCTTGTGTGCGTGCTTGCGTGCGTGTGTGCGTGCTTGCGTGTGTGCATGCTTGCTTGTGTGCGTGCTTGCTTGTGTGCTTGCTTGTGTGCTCGCGTGCTTGCTTGTGTGCTTGTGTGTGCGCGCTTGTGTGTGTGTATGTGTGTGCTTGTGTGCGCGCTTGTGCGTGTGCGCGCGCTTGTGCGTGTGTGCGTGCGTGTGTGTGTGCGTGCGTGTGTGTGTGTGTGCCTGTGTGTGTGTGTGCCTGTGTGTGTGTGTGCCTGTGTGTGTGTGTGCCTGTGTGTGTGTGTGCGTGCTTGTGTGCGTGCTTGCTTGCTTGCGTGCATGCTTGCTTGTGTGCCCGCGTGCTTGCTTGTGTGCTCGCGTGCTTGCTTGTGTGTGCGCGCGCTTGTGTGTGTGTGCTACACGGTGATTTGATACACGGTTTTCCCATCTACAAAGAATAAAAAGGTCTGTAATTTTTATCATAGGTACACTTCAGCTGTGGAAGACAGAATCTAAAAAATTAGGAAATCACATTGTATGATTTCTAAATAATTTATTTGCTATTCATTACCAACCAGCAAGAATTCTGGCTGTCACAGACCTGTTTTTTCTTTAAGAAGACTCCTATTCTACACTCAAGTGTGCATCTTGCAAAATCAGCAGGAAATCAAATATAGTTCCCCCACTGTATGTGTATGTGTGCGTGCATTCGTGTGTATGTGTGTGTGATTCACCAAACCTTTGTGCTCTTGGCTCTTGACCCTCAATGGCAGTTGCTCTTTGCTTGTTAGTGTTGTGATTTCACCCGGGCCTACTCTAAACAACAGCACAATCAAGCTGCAACAGTGACCCATAGTTGTGTTTTTTTTAATTTAACTATCCAGAAAATGACAATATTCAACTTTCTAAGTTGTTAACAACAAAAAGTGTTTGCTTTGCCGCTGTTTCTAATTTTCTCACTGTCTATCTGATTGTGTTGTTGTAGATTTGTTTGCTCTCACACTGATGCATGTTCTTGATAAATTTGATCACTGTATGAAGGACTGTATGTATTACTTTACTTTTTGTTTTTCTTTCAAATCTTTAAGGGTTTGCGTATCATATGTAATTGTGACATTTTATACCATTTCTTGTGAAATCCCATAGTAGAAACCCAACACCAGTAGTCTATTTTGAAGCAATGATTGGAGCAATGGGTGAAAGTTTTAATATTTCAGCATGCACATATCCCTAAACTGGTGAAAAGTCTGACCCCTGCTGTAAGATGATCCTTCTATGCATCTGAACTTTGGGCATGGAGGGGCACCTCACTGTGTAATGTGCCCCTGAGTAAACAGTGTTTGATGAATATCTCTTCTTCCATAGGTGAAGACTGAGGAGCAGATAGCTGCAGAGCAAGCATGGTATGGATCAGAAAAAGTGTGGCTGGTCCACAAAGATGGCTTCTCTTTGGGTGAGTTTCTTCCCTCCACCGCTGTCTAGTGACAATAGCAGTTCTCTTATAGGAATCCCCAAACCATTGTCTATCCCTTTTCTACCATCTTCATGTTCCACTATGTTAGAGATGCACTGGTGACAAGCATTACAGCAAACTTTTGTTCAGTCTTTCTTTGAATGGAAACGTCTTAATTGCTAAATAAATATAGAGGGGATATTGGCTTGTGCCTGGCCCTGTGCTAGTGATAGCTTTAGTGTTGACCTCTTTGCCATTGTTAGTTTTGCCAAATTTCATGTATTCAGCAAGTTGATGCGGTTTTATTTAATTCACTCTTTCAAATGTTTTTCCTCCATTGCTTATTTTTGCTCTGCATGTATTGTTAACAGCAGACCCTGAAAGCTTCCACACTGAATGTATGTGTGTGTGAAATACATTCTTACTCCCTTATTAGTATTCTCACTTATTCTTAGTACGGCGCTGTAAATATAGAGAGAAAGAGTTCACTTTGTAAGCTCACTCTAACGCTTCATGTGTCAGCAATCTTCTCATGAACAAACCAGTGTCTGAGCTGTTTACTTTCTGTGTTTAAAGCTACAAACACACATTAACGGAATTCTGAATTACAGTTAATAAAAACATTGTGCTGTTTGTGTGACTGTTTGTATCACGCATGCTCCGTCTGTACCGATCTTACAGCATGTCATATCCTACACATTGAGTAGACACAACAGCTATTTACTGTAAATAATAATGTTTTATGATTTATAACATTCCTTTATTGTTAGAATTATTATTTAAATTACATTTTGTGATATTTTAAATGGAAAAGTTTCGCAAAAACCTGCGACACTATATATTTTTTACATGAATTTTTTTGGAAAACTCGCGATGCACCAAGGCCGCGAAAGGTGAATCACGAAATGGCGAGGGAACACTGTATTTTACAGTATACAGCTTAGAATGATGCCTTTTATGGGAAGCGATAAAACAAATGTTATTATCAAATATTTTAAAAAGGTACTATAAGTTCTTGAATCTTTTACATTTTCGCTGGCTGAAACGTCCAAACTAAAAAGTATGTGAAAAAATATTGGAAGCTCCGGCTGACTGATGTTTGCTTATTATTGGCAGTGTAATGCACCTCAGAAGCAAGTTGTACAACATACAACAATGTTCAGGTGATAGTTACACGTTTAGAAGTAAAAATAAGATGGTGGAGAGTAAGCCTACAGGTATGTAAGATTTGGTATACACACAGTGGGGAAAATAAGTATTTAATACAGTACCGATTTTGCAAGTTTTCCCAGCTACAAAGAATGGCGAGTCAGAATAAGAGACAAAATCTAAAAAGAAAAATCCCTAATGGAAAAAAGTTTCATTGTATGATTTTTAAATAAATAATTTGCATTTTATTGTATAAAATAAGTATTTGCTAAGTATAAGCTGCTTGACTATTGTCCTGTAGCCCAGCCCATCCCAGCCTTGTGCTTTGTGCAGGTATACATTTTTGTCCCTGGTATCTTTTATACAGATAATGAGTGTAGAATAGGAGGCTTCTTAAAGTAAAACTAACAGATCTGTGAGAGCCAGAATTCTTGCTGGTTGATAGGTGAACAAATACTTATTTCATGCAATAAAATAAAAATCGTAGGATAATTACTCCTTAGTCTTGTCTCATCCACAGTCCAGAGATGTAAAGTCATGTAATGTCCTGTAAAGTCAGCTATATTTCTATAGTGTTTTTATAATAGAACATTGTTGCAATGCAGCTTAACAAGTTTAGATTATCTTCAAAATTATTAAGCCAGTCCCAAATTGAACAAGTCCAGGTCAACAGAGCAAGGTGATAAATATTAGATGATAAATGTTAGAATTTAAGTTATTTAAGAGACAAAGTTAATGAAATGAATATTAAGAGAGAAGAGAATGCAAATAACAGAATAGGTGTAACAATAAGAATGTAGAGAAAATGAAATATTATGAGGAGTATAATGAAAAAGAAAATATAAAACTGTAGGATATAAGCCAATAGCCCTGTTTAATGGTCATTTCTGTTTGCACTTTATTCTGCAGACTAGGCACCTGCTCTCCCGTGATCCTGTCCAGGCTTAAGAAAGTGACAGAAAAAATAAATGAAGATATTTGGTTAATACTAAAATGTGACAGTTATTAAACCCCTATATATAGTACTGCTGATTTCCAAAACTACTGCTTGTGTGTTTCACCTGAATTTATGATAAGACATGACTTCCTCATTGGCATCTCAGTAATGGCCATTGGTTTGTTCAGCTGTGGTGTGTTTAAAACACCAGGTTATGTCCAAGATGTGTTTTACAAAAGAAAAAGGAGATCATTTGAATCATTTTATCGTGCCAAAAGTGGAGTGCGTATAAGAAGAGATATCACTGGGTGCATTGTGTGAAAGTTCAGTACTTCAGCTGCAAACATACCTGATTGTGGAAGAAAGACCAAAAGTTCATGCAGAATTCTTAGCTATGTCATCCGGACAACAAAGAAAACTCCAGTGTTACTGCAAAAGACTGGAATGAGCTTAGAATGAGAGCTTATGGATGTTAAACGTGAGAAGATCATTTTAATGGTCACTTAACAACTACCACATGTCTAGATAAGTTATGTAGGCCAAAGACCTAAATTAATGTACATTAATTAATTAATTAAGTAGTATAAAACTGCAGGTTCCACTTGCATATACCATGGGATGCAGAACTATTGCAAGATTGTAAGATTATGAAGGTACAAATTTTAGCAAATCATACTTTCTAGAGCTTTAGAACATTTGAGAAAAATAAAAAAATTAATGCTCCACATGATTGATACATTGACAGTGTTCAGTGCAGTGTGGTATTTTGTTAAAAATACTAATGAAATACTAGGGCTTGTGTTAAGTTGTGTGTCCCGTGTCCCTGTAGCCACTTTGCTGAAGACAGAGACGGGCAGTCTTCCAGAGGGGAAGGTAAAGATTAAGCTGGAGCATGATGGGACACTACTTGAGGTGGACGAGGACGATGTGGAGAAGGTCAGGCTGAATCTAAATCAGTTTTGATTCATGCTTACATGATCAGGATACTGACCCAGCATGATCATAACACTAACATACTGAAGAACATGCATTTAAAAAAAAAAATTATAACTGTAATACAAAGGGCAGCTGTTATTTGTAGCAGATTATTAAAAAGATTACTCACATTGTACTGCTGTACTGTTCAGAGTAGGACTGTCCAGGATCAAATCACTTTAATCAGCTTACTGAAATGTCTATTTAATGTGTATATTAAAATGCTATTTGATCTGATGAATCAGTCTTATTATTAGGCTGCATTTTAAATAATTCAGAAAATAGAATATGATTTTCTAGCTTTATCACAGGTCTTATTTTGTCACTGATTGAGTTGTTGATATTTACCTCCTATTCCAGGCAAACCCTCCATCTTTTGACCGCTCAGAGGATTTAGCGACTCTGCTCTACTTGAATGAGTCGAGTGTAATGCACTGCTTGAGGCAGCGCTATGGGGGAAATCTCGTCCATACCTATGCTGGGCATAACATGGTGGTCATCAACCCTATGAGTGCTCCTTCCATGTACTCAGAGAAGGTAACAGCAATACAATGCTTCCTTTATATTTAAGGAGTCTAGTATATATGGATATTTATTGTAATATGGCTCAGCTGTCTGTATAGCATTCTTAATGTGTTAGTACTCCACGTTTAGACAGAACACTTACAAGCTTTAAAGGGATGATAATGATAATAATAATAATAATAATAATAATAGAATTATGCCACATACTGAGTGCTTAGATTTAAAATTAATTATTTGCTAAAGACTGATGCATTTCAGTTTAGTCCTCAGTCCTTTAAATTAAATTCCCATGCTTTATGTGTCAGCCTTATTAGCCAGAAATCAGCGATCTTCAGGATTAAGATCATCTTAAAGCTGTGAATTTGAAAACTACATTGACACAGAGTTTGTGTTTATTAGCTGAGCTACATTGCTACCTTAATAATGGCACTTAATTACAAACAGACTTTGGAAAAGTAATAAAAAGGTACTACAGTGTGGTACTACATTGCTTAATATTTTAACATTTTAAAGTCTATCATGCAGTACAAAAATATGTTGATGCCCATAATTATTTGCTCACTGAATGTTAAGAAAATTCCCTGTGTTTTTAGGTGATGCACATGTTTAAAGGCTGCAGGCGTGAGGACACGGCACCTCATATTTATGCTGTGGCCCAGACGGCCTATCGGAACCTTCTGACCACACGACAAGACCAATCCATCGTGCTGCTGGGCAGAAGTGGCAGCGGAAAGACCACCAACTGCCAGCACCTGGTACAGTACCTGCTGTCCATTGTTGGCAGCACCGGCAAGATATTTTCAGGTACAATAGCAGGTGCTAATGATGATGATACAAATGTTAAAGTGCCACAGAATATGGCCATGACTGCAAATGCTGAATTGGTAATTAATAACTTTTAACAAAATCTGATCTGAAGCTGTACAGTTGAACTGTGCTAGAACAATGTTTGTGGAGCAGGAGCCATAATTTCATTTTTTTCAAATGATCAAACTCCTAGGTCTCTCCTAATACTCTCCTTTTAGATGACGTTAGTATGATATATAATATAATCTAAAGTATTGTTATAATGGAGACTTGCTGAATGGCTCTCTTTCTTGTTTACCCTGTTTACTCCTTATATGTAATACCTCTAATGTGCATGATTCTTGTTCCCTTCTTGTTTTCATTTTCTTAAACTGCATCTAATGTCAATATTCTGTGCTCACATTATTTGTAAGTCGCTCTGGATAAGGTCATCTGCTAAATGCCATGAATATAATTGTAGCCTGTACAAGCTGTTGTTTTTGCGACTGCGGTAGCCTAGCGGTTTTTTTCTACACTTTTTGTATGTCCTATGAGGTTGCCTTTGCCTTCCTTCATTGTACAGATTCATCATCTGCTGCTCATATAAATGCCTGCATGCTTAGAATACAGGAAGTGTCAAACATTCTATAAACTTTAGCTTAAGGCTTACCTTAACTCAACCACCTTTTATTCATAAGCTCATGAAATTTTATAAGCTGGATTGTACATGGCATTATTTCGCCAGTTAAGGTACTGGACTCTGAACCTGGTCCAGGGTTCAAATCCCACCTCTGCCAAACTGTCACAGTTGGGTTCTTAAGCAAGACCCTTAACCCACAATTGCTTGAATTGTAAGACTGCATGAGTTGTAAGTCGCTCTGGATAAGGGCATCTGCTAAATGCTATAAATGTAAATGTAAAAATGTAAAATCCAGCTCTCTTTATCAGAGTATGTTGTATACATGGCCACTTGAGTGATAACTGCAGAAATCTGACTGTGATACTTAAACACATTCTGTGTAACAGAACAGCACTGACTATCATCTGCTAGTCAGAGCTGGTATAATGTGCATAATAATAATAAATAGGTTTTTCTATGTTAAATCAGTGTTACAATTGCCAGAGTTTGTGACCATACACTTACTGGTTAATTTATTAGGTACACCTTCTTGTTTCTGACGTCTGAGACTGTAGTGTTTCTCTACATCAGGGGTCACCAATCTTTTTGTAATCGAGAGCTTTAAGAGTACAGAGTAATACAAACTTTCTGTATAAAAAAAGTTGCACTCTTCAACTTTATTATTATTATTAATAATCATAATAATAATAATAATAATCTATATTTTTAAATAGACTGTCTGATCACCATAACAACAATTTACCATGGTAGAAAACACAGATTATATTTAAACATGCAACATTATTTATTTCTGTTAATCCCAATCTGTCAGCATATAAAAGGCCAGTTATTGCATCTCTGATATTTTTGTAAATATATTTATTTATTTACTTACCAATTATCACTTAAAATTCATGAGACATTGAATTAAATTATGGACTTTTTCCACTGCTCTGCCTGTTTGTGGGTCAGTAGTTAACGTGGAAGCTTTTGTGACAAGTACCAAGTGCCTCTCCACATTGTGCCTCTTCTTCCCAATCAATTTTCAAATGGTACAGTTTCCTTTGCCTTCTGTAATGTTTTTCTTAAATTAAGGTGCCATGGTGCCATTTTTAGAAATGTCCTGCGGGTGTCTCACATGGTCACAGCGGGCGACCAGGTGCCCGCAGACACAGAGTTGGCTACCCTTGCTCTACTTGTTTTGTTAATTCCTTTTTTACACTGCTTTCTAAGGGTAAGGACCCCCTCAGTACCAGCACCGAACAGATACTATTTGGGTGGTGGATCTTTCTCAGAACTGGACTGACACTGATAAGGTGGTGGTGTATTATTACGTTGTGCTGGTATGCGTGAAAAAAAAAAATCCACCAAACAAAAATGTCCAGCCGCCAGCATCCTGTAGTCTGAGCAATATGGTAGATGTGTCTCACTGAGTCTCACTTCAAAACAGCAGCCCTGATTGAATCGTACAAACAAAACACATCCTAGCACACCACCACCACATCATTGTCCCCAAATACTGTAGCAATGGTCTGTGGGTGTCCTATGAAGAGAAACAGATGGATTACAGTCTGTAATTATAGAACTACAAAGTGCTTCTATATGGTAAGTGAAACTGATAAAAATGGACATTGTGTAGAAACAAGAAGGTGTAATAATAAACAAAGTGATTAGTAAATCTATGCTCATAAAGCGATGTGAAACACAATAGTCACAGTAATGACATTTTGCTGTCACAGGGAATGATGGATTTGATAATTATGCACCACACACATTGTGGTAATTGGCTTTGCTCATCAAAGGCTCATTCAGTAGCCCTAATGAACCAACAAAGATTAAATTGCATAGCAATAAAGATATGCTATCTGCATATGTTCACTTAATGTGTTGCACCTGGAAACATCTCCGTTGAGCCAGCTGAGGTGTAAGAGCAAGCGAACTAACGGTTTGCTCTGTGAATGCTTCTTTAATAGCTGAGAAGTGGCAGGCCGTTTACACTATCCTGGAGGCCTTTGGGAATTCTGCCACCTCCATGAATGCTAACGCCAGCCGTTTCTCCCAAATTGTCTCCCTGGACTTTGACCAGTCTGGCCAAGTGGCCTCTGCTTCCATCCAGGTGAGTTTAATATGAATGTACATACATTTGTATTAATGAATGCTTTGAATTTTGTTTTTATGAATTTTTTTAATGGTTTAACCATGTCAGTACTGCAATCTTGAAGCTTTTCTTGGGGTGTTTGTAGACGATGCTGCTGGAGAAGTTGAGGGTGGCTAAGAGGCCGGAGGCTGAGTCCACTTTTAATGTCTTTTACTACATGATGGCTGCTGCAGACAACACCCTTAGGTAAGAACTTAACTGTTTGAATGTCCTGGTTAGTTGACATGCTTTTACTGTTTAGTTATTTTATTCACTAATTATTTATTTACATGCGCTACCCACTCTCTTCCCTGGAGCATAACGTTGGAGTAGAGTCAGTCTAATAATAAATAAATGAAATGAACTATTAAGGGTGACAGTCGTGCCCATCTGGTCCCCCCTCCATCAGGTGCAGCCAATTGTACCAAACGTTTGAGCACCCCTCATGATACATGATGATACATGATGTATAAAAACTTGATTGACTTGGAAATGTAGTACAGCAGTGACATTTTTTAAAATGTGGCTCAGCAAAGAAGGTACTGGTCTATTAACCAGCTATTCCATGGTTTAAGCCCTGGCACTGCTAAAATGTCACTGCTAAGCCATTGTAATTTGTAAATTACATGTTTACAAATTACATCTGGCTGAGCGTGTGTAAATTCCACAGCTGCAGGGCTGAAATGTATTATGACAATTCCCTGCTTTTAGACTAAACCAAAATCTACAGAAAATCTGGATTAACATCCATTTTATGGATTGAGTTCTTGGGGTAGCAATATTTCTTTAAAGCAAACAATCTGGAAGAACTTGAGAGGAATGTTTCAAACAATTCAAACAAAAAGTAAAGAATGAAAGCTTTTAGGTCATTTATTTGAAAGGAAAGACCAGTTTTCAAAGAAAATATAAGAAAAGAGCAAGATATTGTTCCACATAAGAAGAGAATATGTGACAAAAGAAAGAAAAGCTCACAGTGTTAATCGACAGGTTGTAGTTTATTCATGAAGGCACCACCATGGCTGTTTTCAACTTGTATCTGTTAAATGATGTGCCCTAACTATGAGATTGCCACCTCTATTGACTTATTTGTATGTTTGTTGTATCTTTTTGTGTGTCTTATGAGGTTGCCTCTGCCTTCCTTCATTGTACA
>JAUZSV010315748.1:0-11708 GCA_034780495.1 Parotocinclus cesarpintoi
TTGTGCCTTTTACTAAGGAGTGGCTTTCGCCTGGCCACTCTGCCATACAGGCCTGATTGGTGGATTGCTGCAGAGATCACTCAGTTTAGATGGCCGGCCAGCTCTAGGAACAGTCCTGCTGGTTCCAAACTTTCTCTCAAAAAAACTTTGTTCATATGGTCATAATGGGGTATTTTGTGTAGAATTAATTTAATACAATCTGGAATACGGCTATAACGTAAAGAAAATGTGCTGTGAATACTTTCCGTAAGTACTTTCAGTATATTTTCAATACACTGTGCTCACAGTTTGATTGGGCTTTCATTAGATTTCTATTTTTACTTCTGAAGTGTGAACAGTGCAGAACAGTGCACTTTTTGTAAGTTCTTTAACAAAAACTTTTAGCCCCACCCACACACAGTTAAAATTAATTACTCGAAACAGAGGTTTAAATTGTAAAAAATTTGTATTGTAGCATCACCAATCTTAAATAACTGAGTGAGAACATTCCTTTATAACAAGTCGAAATAATGCAGACATGGGTGCGCTGGTCTAATTACACATTTCAAAGACATCCGTTACGATTCTTAAGTAATAGCAGCTTTTGAAATGAGTCTGATGATGGGTTGACAATTTTATATTTATCAGTTTTCTTGCAATAAAGCTTGTCGTATGGTTCCACATGGACCCACGCAGAATATTAATTAATAAGTTTTTTATTTAGTTAAATTTTAAAAAATGTTTTTTTAAGCTTTTTTACCACAACATTACATTGCCAAAAAAAATTTGGACGCCAAAACCACGTAACCAGATACTCTATGCCTGCTTGACTATCACTCAGTAAGTCATGTTTTGCTTACCAGTTCAGGTCTTTGGAGAGCTGGGACATTACTGTGTGCATGCATCTGTCAGTTTTGATATAATGATTACTGGAGCTCAGTATTGTTATACCTACACCTAACCATAACCTTAGTAATCTATGGCTGATTTGATCACATAGTGTACATTTGCTGCCTCTTTTATTTGAAAATGAGAATTTAATGGAGAAGCCATAAGCAGAGCAGATTAATTTATATGGTTGTAATACATTTTTGTGTATTCCAGTCTTTTAAATCATAGAGCTAATGATGGGTTTGCAGTGTTATCTGTTCTCTCACAGAAACAACACACCACCCTTTGCCTTGCTTACCTCGTCTCGCACGTCTCCATTTTGCTTATGTAATTCTTCCATCAGACACCCACACAATCCCTAATCACATCCGTCTCTCTTTGAGCTTTCTGTTTCACCCTGGTTTTCCTCTCCACCATTTCTCACATCATTGCCAGTGAATCTTAACATTTCTACTCTCTCTTCTCCCTGCTTTACTTTTTTTGTAGGATACAATTACTGTCAAATGAAGAATGCAGTAAGCCTTTGCTCGAGCCGCTCTGTCATTTTTCTTTTTGCATTTCTCTAACACACAGATGCATACACACGTACATACACAGTTCACACTCATCTTGGCATATCAGGACAGGCAGCAGTCTTTCCATAAATACTCAGCAGTACTGAAACCCAAGCAGATATCAAGTGTTCTTAGGAAAGCTCATTCAAGCAGTATGGTTCTTACAATTTGTCTGCTAAAGATATTAGTTTAATTGCTATTCCGTACATTTCACTACAATGGACATTGAAATGTATAACAAAAAAGCTTATCACTGTGGGGACTTATTACGATGGGACTGTGCTGGCCTAGTGGTTAAGGTACTGGACTATGGACCAGGCAGGACAGAAGTTCCAGGGTTCAAATCTGCCACAGTTGGGTTCCTGAGTAAGGCCCTTAACCCACAATTGCTTGGATTGTAAGATTGCATTAATTGTAAGTCGCTCTGGATAAGGGCGTCTGCTAAATGACATAAATGTAAATTACTGGGAATTAAGTCATTATACCAAATTTGAGACATAACGTTTCTTGAGCTGTTGTGAAAATACTTTATATTTTGTTAAGCCACTATTTGTTGTTTTACTAGATAAATCTACTAGATCAATCAGAAAGTATGTATGTTGTTTTAGCAGTGGTATAATGACTATATTGTATATAACCTATTGTCGGTGATTGAACAGAAAAAAATATATTTGGGCTCATTACTTGATAATAATCTTTTCCACTAATCTTAGTCCCAATCTGTGTGAGCTTTAGCATATCTCAGGCTCATCCAGAAAAAGTGTGACCACCCAGACAATTATTTTAGAAAGAGTTTATTCTGCTTACACAGCAATAAATTGTCACTTTTGTTTTTCCCATTTTTACTTTTCTGTGTAATTTTTCAGAGATTCACAGAACATTTCATGTTGAAGTTTGTTTCTAACTTGGTGCCACCTAGAGCCACCATGATAAGGAATAGATCCCTGAATATGAAGTAGAAACACTGGGGGGGGGCGAAACTCTCAATACGTCTATCCTCCTTGGAAGACAGAACAGTGTGTGTACCAGTTTAGTTCTGTCTACACCATAGTTGGTCCAACATTGCAAACTAAATATTTTAAGAAAGAGAAAATGGGACAGAAATAATATGATGTTTGTTGGATGGATTTCTACATAGTGTTTTTCCTGCCTTTGCTGGCTGCGTGTCCAGCTACTATCATCAAGAGCCAGGATTGTCAGTGTTATATAAAACATTTAGATACCCCCATACACACAACAGCAGCTGTTGTTTGTATTGTATTTTTTCCTATTATATGCACAATATAATTTTTCCAGTTATTCTTCGTAAATTACGACCCCCAACCACAGAAAAAGTCCAATGCACAGCGTACACATTCTGCACTCTGGGTTTTTTGATGGTAAAGGGATCTATTAATATTATCGATGTTTATCATGTTCTCCATTTAATTTCTTATGTATATGCAGGTACAAGTCTAATGAGGACTATGTGTATGTGAGGGGTCGAGGGAGAGGAAAATATGTGTGTGGTGAATGTGGGATTCGCTGTAAAAAGCCCAGCATGCTAAAGAAGCACATCCGCACTCACACAGATATCCGTCCCTACGTCTGTAAGCATTGCAATTTTGCCTTCAAAACCAAAGGTGAGGATTTTTAACTTGTATGCTACACTGAGCTATTTGATCACAGAAAGTACAAAATAAATTTGTTTTACTCTAACAAAAAAATAAAACATTTCGTCTGAGACCACTTCTGAAAATGCTTGTTTCAACCTTACTGATACTGATTTGTGTAGAGCATGACAGCTCTAGTTCACACTGACGTTACAGCAAAACTTTGAACATACAAAATATGAATGAATTATGAACATTGAAATACACAAGGTATTTTCAAACATTCAACAAAACGGATGAATTGAACAAAAAATCTAGAATAATTTTTACACTGCTATGTAGATGAACCCTGTTCAAATGTGTAATACACATAGATGAAGCTCAATTCCTATATACAGTCGATTCCGGTTAATAGGACCACCGGTTAATGGGACCACTCGCTTATTCGGCCCAAATCCTAAAGTACCGAAACAAATCCTATTACGTGTAATATTATTTGCTTATTTGGACCAAAATTCCGCTTAATCGGACTAAAGAACATGTACAGTATGTAATATCCGTAAAGAAACTCTTCGTCTCTGGCATCACTACTCAAAAACTTCCGAGTTTCTCCCCAGCCCTCTACTGCCACCTACAGGTCGTTGCCTAACATTTCCCTTTACTACAAAAAACATTGACTGAAATTTATTAAGAACTTGTTTTTTACAGTATTATGCTTCGCATGCTGAGTACCTATACATTGTATTGTAGATCGTTTCGAAAAATCTTTATTTTTCAATGAACAAAGTTCGTAAGCAACAGTAGTTCTTGTTTGTATGTTCTCTGTAAGTAATAAAAAAGTTTTAAACATAAAAAAAAGTTTAATAAACATTTAATATGTTACATAGCGTGCTCCGTCTTGTAACATAGGGCATATATGTTTATTTAGGCCAGCCGGTTATTAGGATCAAAACGATCTCGGCCCGATGTGGTTCAAATAACCGGAATCGACTGTATTCCTTCCCTTATTAAATCCATACCTGGATTCTGTGTGGATTCTAGTTTTTTTTATAATCATGTCAGTGTAATTTAGTTGTGCAGGGTTTTTTCTGGGGGTTTTTTGGTTCATTTAGCAGGACCTTACCTTTGTAAGGTACTCCATCACATATAACACTGTACCAGTTCTCTTCAATCTCAGAACATCTTCCTTCTAGCACTACATGCTGCAATAGAAAAAACCTGATTCACCTCATAAGAACTAAATAAAACAAAAGTGGAATGTGTAAACAGACATAAACAGCAACTTAGATCATATACTGTTGGTGTTATCTATTGTTATAGTGGGTTAGTGGTTTGGACTGCGGGGTTTAAAAAAAATAACATACCTTCCTGGTGTGTTGTGTATTTACAGGGAACAGCATCAGGCCTCTAGCTTGTACCTTGTTGTATCTTGTTACGTACATGTACTTCATAAATAAATTTGAATTGAATTAAATTGTCTGACTGGACAGGTGTAAAGGGTGTACACAGGGGCAGGATGCTATTCAGATTGTTGGTAAACCACACACACACTGTCATTATATACTCAGCATTGACAGTAAAGCCTTGGATTGAATTTTCAGGATGCCTTTTGAAGCTGGTTGTTTCAGTATTTGGTTCTTTAAAATGCCCATTGTGTAAAGTGTGAGTTTGGTTTTATAAAGCCTTTCATATAAAAAAGTATACATTTTGTATAAATATGTACTCCATTTACTATTACAAACTTTGAAAACATATGGAAATAATTTAAGAATAATATGAAAAGAATTTGTTTACTCTCAGGGAACCTTACGAAGCACATGAAATCGAAGGCTCATGGTAAGAAATGCCAGACGTTGGGTGTGTCTGAGTCGTCAGTAGAGGAACTGGACGCTGAAGAACCAGGTAAAATATTTGGATAAATTTCTCCATACCTGCTGTAGTGTCAAAAACTAGTTGTGTAATTGGTGTAGAATATGACTGTTATTTTTTCTTTGTTTACCGACTTCTAAATTAAAATATGTAACCTGTTGATGTGTGTCTGTATTAGAGCTAAGAAATAAATACCAGGCACGTGCAAGGTAAACATCTGTAAAGATAAGATTTGTGTTTGTAATATATGTATAACAAATGAAAAAGCTACAGATCTTTTGTGTGCTAAACTTTAGGATGAAATGCAGCTTAGATGGTAGGAGATGTTTTCCATGCATTGCTCCTAATTCTGGTCTGGAGTTCCAAATTCCACTAATAAAAAAATGCTAATATTTAAAATTATTAAAAAGTTAATTATTGACTGATTGTACATTCATAAATGAATACGCATTCTCAAATCTTTTTTTAACTGCTTATGCTTTAGTTACTACGTTGCCCTAAAAAAGTTTGGTGCCATATTAGAGCAGCGGTCTAAGATGCTAGCTCACTACCCCAATGACCCAGGCTCAAGTCCTAGCTGTGCCATTTGCCCAGATGAGCTGTCACAGGCAGGAACAAAATACATCTGCTGGACATTAGGTTGGCCATGAGAATAATTCCTTTGGAGCTACAACAGCAACCCTGGCTGGGCCTGTGATTGGCTGGAGTTCCGTCCAGGGAATGCTTATGCCTGCACCTTCTGTTCTGTGTTGAGAGGCAGCAGATGCCCCATGATCAGGACAAACAGGGATAAGTGAATGCAACAGGGGTGAATGCAAATCCAAATGTCATCAGAAATGTTTTGCAGGTCCTCCTCACTTTAATTGCTTTGTCACAAAAAACATTTATTTGAAAAGACAAAAGAGAGAAAACATGATTAGATGACTTTAGGTTAACGTTATAGTTAGGTGCAGGTGTATTAATAACCAGTTACATATAATGTATTGACGCTCTGTAAGCCAGGTAAGTAAATTCTAGAAAGTTGAATCAGTTCATATGGGCACAAGGTTGCCATAAGAGAAATGTTTTGTCACTAGTGAGTGAATAAGTGACTTCTTCACCCTCAGCTAGTTCTAAACTTCTTTTCATATTTGCATAACAACCGGTACCAGTTCCATTGCATAACATTGTGATCGGTGATAAATTTACCATGGTCATTAATTACAATGGCCACGTTCCATTAACACAAAATTCGAAAATGGCTGCAATCATGGCATTGTAAAATGCTTAGAGATGTACTTTGAGGCCCTCTCCCATTGGAAATGGGCACGTGTGTTTGTGCTTATTATAACCAAAAAAAACTTCAAACTATGAGCACTGCAAACGTTTTTGATTGATTTGTAAGAAGTAGATTTTTTTTTTTCTCTCACGAACTGCTGCCCAGTTTCATTCAATTTCCTGTCGTCCAAACCTTAGAAATCATACATCATTAATGTGCTGTCTCAAGTGTTTGTGCTCCGTGAGGGCTGTTGAAGGCCAGTGGAAATGAACTGGCCTGATACAAAGAGAAACATTCTAATCTGGTCTTCAATTTTAGCTGGTATGCTGTATATAGAACTCTGAATGAAAGCAACACATCTCTTTTTTTCTGATAGACCTAGGCACAGCAAGGACATTTCATTCAAGCAAACACCACTCAGCAGGCTTCAGATGGAATCCTGATTGAAAGAGTCACGACAAAAATATGAAAGCCTGCGTGCCCGAGTGCTTGAACATGCATGCCTGATTGTATCTGCAATAACGTATTGTTAGCCTCAGTGTTCCAGCTGATGTGTCTATGCTTTAATCTGAAGCTCGCTCTGTTCTGCAGGAACCAGTGAGGGCCACGTATGTGAATCGGAGGATCAGGAAGAGCACCAGTTCTCTGACAATGAGGATTCCGAGGACGAAGATGATAATGACGATATTGAAGAGGAAGAGGACTTGTCCTCCCACGATGACCCTCCTTCCTCCTGCTCCACCGAAACTCGTCAGTCTGACCAGGGCTAACAGACAGAGATGACAAACCTCTCATTTCCAGAAAGAGAAGAAAGAGAAACCCAGCCCTCTCCCTTGCGACTGTGGAGCAGTGGCCGTGCCATCTCTCCAGACAGCAAGAGAGCACTGTTTTCCTGTAAAGCCTGGGAGCATTCTCCTCGAGGCTTCTCCCCTGCAAGTGAAGGCTCTCCTCTCTGCAGCCTGTCTTCCATACTGGAGCTGTCCCCCCCCAGTCGACATCTGTCTCCATCTCCAGAGAGAGGTCCGTCTCCTCTTGCAGCATCCACGCTCAGGCCTCTCTCACCATTGCGGCCTCTTTCTCCTGCCTGCTATCGCAGCTCCAGAGCCAGGCTCTCTCCAGCACCACTCGGGACTCAGCACAGAGCCCACAGCTCTCCTGGACACTTCCACTGGGAATCATGCACTAAATCCAAAGAAGGCCATCAGGTGGGTTTCATTAGCACCCATCTGAGATGTATACACAATAAAAGCTAGCTAATTATATAATTAGATATGTCTGTATAGTTTGTATATACCAATTTATTAGGTATGGTGTCAGTAGTGGTGTAACGATACACTTTGCTCATGGTTGCATTCAATGTTTTCACTTTTTTTAAGTGTAAACCATGCAAACCGCATATTTTATTAAATACGTTTTTTAAGCAATAACACATTAGTCCCTGTGATTAACATAAATTAGTAGCATTAAAACTGTAGATATAATGCTCTAATGTAGCTTTATCTAATAACTGAGTAAAATCAGTCCTTTTTGTTGTTTCAGAAAAACAGTAATTCAAGATAATGTGGACTTTTCTAAATTAATCAAAAACAAAACAAATATTTAGAAAATTTAGAAAATAGTAGGAGTTTTAAATATGTAGGGGAGCATGATTGAACTCTCTGGTGTTTAACAAAGCAATTGCATTAAATGAGATAATTAACAGACTAGTCAATCTCTATGATGCATTGTTACACCTCGAATAATCTGTGATCTCTGTAATCTCATCAATTATTGCAGGTCAAAAGTTCATAAAAAAGCATAAAAGTCAGAAGAACAGTACGGAGCATCTCTGTGACTCAATATAACACTTTTATCTGTTTCCACCTCTGACAAGAAGTCAGTTCATTAACTTTCTGCCCTGCCTTTTTAAAACAGTGTCCATAAAGCAAAGAATCCTGACCTTTAGTCAATTTTAAGATAAATTTAGATTGCCAGAACAATGTTCCAAAACTGGAAGGTTACTTACCTCAGTGATATCGTAATATTCCTGATTTGGAGATCATTTTTAGGTCCACAAACCTTGGGCTGTATAACATACTGTATATGTAACAGAGTTTACAAAGCATTGGGGACCATATATTACTGGGCACCATATATTATCAGAATAAATTATCATAAATTATTAGAATAAACTTTAATAAATGTTACATATTTAATAATAAATGATAACATTTAAAATAGAGAAGATAACTGAGTATCTTGGCATTATTTAGTCCAGCGTAGAATGCAGCTACTGAAGGCTTTCAGACATGATGTCAGCCGGAAAAGGCACTGCTGGAACTCAAACCCAGGTCCCTGCAGTTATAAAGTTGGATCTTGTCATGAATCATGCCTTGCTTAGAAGAAATTCTTGTTGACTTTTAAAACAAAGTTGAGAGTTATCAAGAAAAGGAGAAAGTACAATTCTGTGCTCCACTTCATAGAAGTGGTCCAACAAAAGCCACACCTAGGTGCTTTCGCACCAAACCGTTCTAGGGACTAAATTGGAAGGAACTACTCCCCACAGAGTTTTCTGGAGAAATAATTCTGTTCCAGGGCTTTGTGGATTGTATTTGCACTGCCAGAATGCTAAGTGACATATAGTAAGTTCCTCTGGTGCAAAAGTGCCTTATGAGCACAATATATAGTGTGGAACAAAGTAAAAAAGGATCCTAGAGGAACATTAAAAGACCTGCAGAAATCGGTAGTGTCTGGGCATTTGTCTGATATAATGCTGCACTGAACAAAAGTTGTGTTAATGGAAGAGCACCATAAAGGCCCATATATATTCATATAGGATGAAAGTGTTTGCCTTGTTGTAACTTAGACGAAGGTCAAACCACCAGGGCGTCTTTCAGATCAGCTTTTTATAGTTTGCATCAATTATTCTAAGGAACTTGGAACTTGAATGGAAGCAGTCTATGGGTGAAAGCTGCGTTTCTAATGTAGATCAGATTTCCTAAAGCTTTATTGTATTTCCATGTCTCCCTCTGCAGGAGAGTCCTAGTACACCCAGTACTTCACAGGCCCCACGGAGAATGAGCCCTTCACACTTCAGCCTTGTACAGACTCTCCAACGCTTCCCTCACAACGATCCTCCTATTTATCAACCGGCCACACCAAGGACTACCGACCGCATGTTCAGTCACCTTCCCTTACATTCACAACAACAGGCCCACATGCCTTACCACATGATCCCTATTGGAGGAATCCAAATGGTGCAGCTCAGGCCCAGATCCTGCAAACTAGAGCGAGCATCATCCTCCACCCAGTCACCCACCTCTCCCAAAGAGGAGCTTCTCTCATCCATGAGCACGACTTCATGGAGCACATCATGGAGCCTGCAACCTGGAACAAGCCAGGATGCAAGTGCACGGAAAAGCCTGGAAAAGGGAACCGGGCTGCACTGTACTGCTATAAACTCCACTACAGCCAAACTTTCTACAACGTATGATGCCTGCGAGCAAAGTGAAGGAACCCACACTCAGTATGGCAGCTCATGGCCCTCCAAGACTCGCACCACTGTTCCTGAAACATCACAAACAGAGGGCCAAGATACCAGTGAAGGAGCCTGGAGGAGTTCTGAGCTTGTTGAGAAGGAAGCCAAAACAAGAAAACATTTTGAGGCAGAGGAGTCTGAAGACGGCCAGTCCAAGAAGCATGACTCGGGTTCAGAATAGACTAAAAGAGAAGAATCTGTCTGAAAGTCAGAACAGCAACCCAGGCAGCACTTAATAGCCTTTGTGCTTAACTTCAAAATTGATTGCTACTATGATTATTGTTATTAATATTATTATTATTGTTGTTATTTCTTTTTTGTAATGCAATGTTTTTTTATACAACTTTTCAATACCGTTTCTTGGTAAATGTTGCTTTTTTGCAATATTCAAAATTGTAATAAGATGCACTTTTTGGTTGGACAAAACAATGTTTTTTGTATATCTGTCCCATTTGTCCCACCTGTATCCATGTTGACATTATAGTAAAACTTTAAGGTGTCTGTTTGAATATGTATGTGTATAACTCATTCCTGGAATTATCTATAACATTTATAAGAGACAGAGATTAATTCTTACACCCAGAGTTTCTGGCAATTCCAAAATTCCTTGTCCAGTATTAATCAGAATTGAGCTGTGTGCCTTTCCTGTAAGGAGTTTTTACGTAAACTGTAAACACACACAAAATGACAGGCTATGAATTCTGTGAATGAGTTGTGTTTCAGTAGGGTTGCTATTTGTACAATTGGGATGTATAGCTTTTTTTTCTAAACTCGAGTCAGGGTTAAAAGACAAAGCAGTTTGTACTGAAGAATTAAGATGGAGTGCAGAAGGATTTACAAAGAAAATTGCACTGAAGTCATATTTTTATATAGAAAAAAGAACTGATATTGTGTCTGTACAGATAAGAGAGCTATGATCCATATTTATTGCCATTTAAAAAATATGGAAAAGGTTTCTTTAGGTTTTGTGTTTTATTTGTGATTTGTTATTCTTTGTTGAGTCTGTTTCTATTTCGTTCTGAAGACTTGAATTAAACAAACTGGACAGGGTGATAAAGTTGGTCAACAGCTCCCGGGTTGGATGGGGAAAAAAAAGCCTTCCAAATTTGTCACAGATATCTAATTTTTGAACCAATAAAGGTGCACAAGGATTTACCAAACAACTTTGTCTAATTTTTAGCACATAATCCTCCCATAGACGGGGTGGTTGTAACAGTGTTCCACGTACACAATTATACATTCAGCTCATAAATGTTTCTCTGCATCTTATATGGTTACAATAATAAACTGTAATGAGATGGCCTTAGAAAAAATGGCTCCGACACCAATAGTTTAGTTCCATGTTTAATCATTGTGTACCATGCTGTGAAAAAGTAATTGCCATTATCTAAAATCATGCATGTGCCCCTGTCTTTACTCTCTATAATGAAAGCAAATGAAAAGGTAAGTTATAATATGCTGTTTGTGTTCGGTTAACTTCGGTTAACAGGCAGTTCCGGTTTGGGTCATGACCAGTATAAACTTTGCTTTTACACTAACAATCACAGTGAACTTGGCAGTTGTAAAGTCAGGCATATCATGCTACAAAGAAAATATTTAAAAATGTATTTCATGTTAAGTTCTTGGTTTATGTTCTTTTGTACTTTGGGAGATCGGTGTTAAAGACGGGGGTCAAAAAGCTGTTCGTAAAAGATATTGACCAGTTAGTTAGATATGCGTTTATTGTACAGACGCTAATCATTTTATTAGGTACGCTTATTATAATAGGTGCCTTTTTTATCATACCGGTGTACAACATCAAACTGTAGTCCAGGTACTGCTTTGTCCACCATATGACCACTACATTGCGGTGGTACGTAATATGGTTGTGCCAGGTAAAATAGATTGTGATACTATACCTAATTAAAATGACCAATGACTGGCAATATGTAAATGTAATATACTTCTGTATTATCCCTTATTGTTATGAGAGAGAGGGAAAGATAATCCCTTGTCCCCTGATACTCTTGTCTGCATTCCCACAATAACACTAATTTCACAGAACCACG
>JAUZSV010315829.1:0-11707 GCA_034780495.1 Parotocinclus cesarpintoi
GCAAGCTCCCCTACAGATCCTTGCCAAACTCATTAGTGCCTCTTCAGATGAGACACTTAATTAAAATACTGCCTACCCATGTCCTGACAGGCTTGATGTATGCATTAGGAGTGTGGGTAGAATGCATATTTGTGGATTTATATCCATGTGTACAGCTAGGACAGTTGGCTTCTTAATATTGTCTTAGTATAACCTCAAAGAGAAAATGCCACCCACAGTAAATTCAATCTATAAAATTGGTCTGATAATTTAACTAATTAGCTGTAATTGTAACAGAACTATTGTTTTTACACCACAAAAGATCATTTTAATGTTTCCATATAAGTCAAATCAATATAATTGTGCAAACAATGGTTTTTAATGGATAGAATAAATGAATGCTAGAATATATTTTTACATTTTAAGGCAATACTGGACATCAGACTGAGCAATCACACATATCAGCCAATTTCCAGCAGGTCCCCCTGAATACACTGTTTAAAGGTGTGCAAGAATAGAACGCTCTTTCACCTTTAACAGGAAAATTGGCATGGTGGATTTGTTTCTGACTGGCAACGACAAACAGCAACAGCAGCTTACTCATCCAACATGATGGCATGTCACAGACTTATGAAATATCGAAAGTTGTAATTTTATCCTGTTGCATTAAGTGAGCTAAACACTTAGGCCACTGCATACCACTGCAGTATATGGTGGCCATTGTGTTTCAAATTTCAACTGTTGTGTTTGTTAGCAAAAAAAAATCTATGCGCTGTTGTTTGTGGTCGGTTTCAGCATGAATTCTCTGAACACTCTGCTCTACTGAAGCTAGAGGGACACTTCTCTCAAACCTTTCATCCCCGATCCCTCCCACATAAGCTTCACAGGGTTATGGTCAGGTGACTGAGAAGGTAATTCCATTGCAGACAATATTGCTTCTAACCTGTGCAGACATCTCTGTCACGGCTCTAAAGTAAATTGGTGACCTTTGAGATCAGACAATCACAGTACGCACAAACGTTTGATAGTGTATAAAACAACGGTGAGTCATATAGTGTTGAAAAAACTTTTGAGTTATATTTGTCATTCTACACTGATCCTCCTTGTTTCATTTCCAGCCAACTATATTCAAGTACAATGAGGGTCATTTGATTACCTGATTTACTAGCTGTCTGTTCACTAAAGTTTCAATCAGGTCTTTCATGTAGGACTAGTATTGCATCAGAAATCTTCTTCACCAAATCCACCCTGCCACTTGTCTGTAGTCTCTATACAATCGCTGTCTTTAAACCTTAAGCTGCTGAATGATGCAGTAATCTAGAGCGACCCCTGAACTCCTTTTTTATACAGGGATTCGCGCTATACTTTCAGTGTCATCAGAAAGGATTATTATCTCTCCTAGCCTCAAATTTCACCATGCTGCCTACACAAGACACAGTGAAGTTTTTTACATGCCACTTCTCCACAAAAAGTACCTGCTGAGTGTTCCCCCCAGAGGAATGGAGATCTCTTCAAACTGCACCCCGGAGTAAGTGGTTTTGATGAATAAGGGTCATTGTGTTACAGATGCCTGTGCTAATTACTCTGTTTTCTGAGTTATTACTTGCAGATTCTTCACTATGAGCCATGCTAATGCAGCTCTGTGCCATTCCTCAAAGAGAAACAAATGCTCAGCAGAAGCGCCTTTGTTTTATGAGGTACGTTCCTCTTTGGTGGAAGGCGAGGCTTGCTTCCGATTTGTCATTACTATACATTACAGAGCTGTCCATTTGAAAGCAGTTGGAGATAGTTCTTTTGCACAGTCGGGATGCTTTAGTTAATTTGCCCGAGCAGGAAGCTGGAATTTTGATTAGCATGTTCATCCGTTATTGATGAGCATTTATGCAAAATTACCTTACCGTTGGGTAATTACTTACATACAGTACAATTGCTCAATACAATAGATGATGTCCAGCATGCATTAACCTATATTCTCAGAATAAACAGCATGAACATCACACAATTCTGACATACACATTTACATATGCAGATATGTACTCATACTCTTCCCATCTATGCCACTGGATAATTCTCTTACGTGTCTATTGCTGCTTTTCTCTCTGCATGAGTGATCATCTTATTTTGCTGATGTGAATTGGCAGATCCACATCTGGGTTAAAGGTTATTAATTTTGTCTGTCATTCAGATATAACCAGTATTCCCAGTCCTGTATCTAGGCTGATCCTGCAGCCCTGCATTTGCTGACAACAGAGGTGAGAATATGTTTTCTGTCTCGGGACGAGGTGCCTGCCAGGAGATGTGAATTGGAGCAGTGGAGATTGCATTCATGGCAGTGGCCCATCACCTCTGGCCAGGGGTGAGGCAGGCTGCTATTTGTTTTCACATCAAGGCCTTTTCTGTATGAGGCAACATGCTAAGCTCAAGAGACAAAGCTTCTGAGACTTGTGCACACAGTCTGCCTACTGATAAAATAGTCTTTCTAAAAGGGAATCTGATAGGACTGGTTCTTGTTGTTGTTGTTGTTGTTTTGCAGAGATGGATATTACTGCATAAGCACAAGCCAAAAGTTTTGTGCAGACCAGATCTCAACATGTTAGCAGAACTTTGGAAATCAGTAACTTTGTAAATACAAGTCAGGTAAATAATGGAAAGCTATTGATAAACGTGTTTACAAAGAAAGTTATCTCTGCTATATTTCTTATTTAGCCAAAAACAATTCTAAATTGTTTTTAATGCAATTGAAAAAAAATGCTCACTTATGACACCTATGACAGGTGGCACAGTACCAGTTTGCCGACCCATCATCGCATTGACCTGGGTTTTTTTTTTTTTTTTTTGACCTTGTGGCGTCTTCCAGTCAGATTGTTTGTACCTGCTGAACCCTTCAATGGACTTGTGTCCCATCAAGAGCATGCTTATGCCTGTTCTCTGGGATAGGTGCCAGACCCACCAGTGGGTTAAAACGTGACAAAAATCACAGCTCTGGGTTATAATTTTATAAAAACTTCAGTCAGTCTCAGTCCTGGCATTCATCACAGACATTTTTTCAAGCTATTTCTTTGTAGCTGATATTTAAACCAATTTAGCCTGGAGCTCAACAACTGCACTAGCCAGGTTTCTGATGCACTAATGGTCACTGTGTGTTCCAGAGCAAGTAGAACGTAAGTTATGGAATGGTCAGTACTGCTCACTGTTGTCTGTTTTGCACATGTTCTAATGGGCTGTGAAAGCCGCCTTGTAGCAACGCTGCGAAATGTGTGGAGCATACAGATTGAACATTGAAAGTAAGTCGAGGTGTAGACACATTCTAACAGGCATGAGGAGCAGAAAAGAGATTTATTTTTTCTTACCTGGGGGAAGGTGACAAAAGGAAATGGTTTTTGTTATGGCCTTCAAGGGCTATCACATTTCTGAGATCATCCATCTTGATCAAGAGTTCCACATATGATCACTGATCCCCGTGACAGGGAATGACTTTTCGTGATGACTGCCTGTGTAAGAAATTAGTAATTTGTGGTATGGCTTCAATTGACATGGTTGCCAATTCTCTCTGGTTCCCATCTTTGGAACTGTACCCTGATTCTCCTTCACACATGATCACTATTAGAGGTGCATATAGTAGCATGAGATTCGATGTACAATATTAAGATGTATTATATGACATGTGATAGTAATGATATTGCTTGGTCACTATGCACACATTACTACTGGATATTGGACAACAGCATATTTTTAATGGCTTTGAGGACAGACAAGCCCAAAGGCAGTACTGGCATCAGAAGGTATGCTGGAGGCAAACATCACAAGCCGGGATTTTCTGTTCCATCCAGATGAATTTGTTTACTCCCATAAAAAAGAACTCAACACATATGAGGGTATGGCAGTATTCTGAAATAAGTAAGCAGGAAAGAGTTGGTTGCAAATGTTTATATTTGTGTCTCAATCTCCCGTTATCAGAGTTTCTCCACTGGTGTCGGTTGGTGTCAGCTTTGAACAGTGTATCAGAGCTGCATTTGGCTTTCAGGTGCATCCAGCATGCCTCCCCCTATCGATTCCATGTGAATTCTGTTTTGGTAAGTGTGATTCTTCATCATAGTGCATTTACAAATACAAACCAAAGGAGGTGCCTTCTGGACTAAGCACAAGTATATGTACATGGTAGTAGAAATCAAAAATGTACATAATCCCAAAGGATAAAGAGTGAAACACATATCATAGTTTAGTTTCCATGTCTTGTTAGCCTAACACCTGCTACTGGGATGACTGTCTGTTTTCTTAAATAAAAGGGCGTTGTTTTTTTGTCTCCTTGATCAAAACACATTCTAAGCCTCCTAATTACTGGATGAAGGAGGGTCATTTTGATCAAGAGACTGTAGTATTAATTAGCCATTATTATTTGAGGTTGTCGAAACTACATAATACATTTCTACTAGAGAGAAATAAGAATGATTAGGAATGCAAAAAGATCATAGATACAGGAAAGGATCATTTGTGGAACTCTTGATCATGATTGTAATTAAAAACAAAGGGTATAAATTATACATAAAGAAGACTACACAAAAGTATCTAATGCAACAGTTGATAGTACAGACTCCTCTTACAAGTAAAAGTAGTTTTGTAGAGTTCATGTAAAACTTTGTTAATGTTCCATAAGCATAAGGCCATTACTGTCTACAGGCAGTATTGCCAAAGGCAAGCCTTTGGCCAGTAGAGACACCAGAGAGCGTAACAATTAAACATAAAATATGAAAGTAAATACAGAAATGAGGACTCTCCCATAGCCCATATCTGTAATTAGTCAAAGGAATTTGGCTTTCTCATTGGCAGCTTGTACATTTGATATTGATTGACTATAGCCACAAAACAAACAGAAATGGAGTGTGGCAAAGGCTCAATAGACCACAGATTAAAATGCTAATGTTTAGGGTGAGGAAGGAGGGTAAAAAAGTTTCTAATGGTTGGAATGGGAATGAAAGCGGAAATATTTAGAACTGGATTTGCACTGACAAATGGTGTGATGGGAGCTGCTACATCAAAAACAACTGTGGACCCAAGTTTTGGGATTTGGCCCAACACAGAGGGAAGCTGCAAATCCATTCATTACCTTAAGCCTTAGATATAACCAGTATCGTCAAAGCGACGACTGAGCGTTAGCCATGCTGATCAGCATTCATTCTGCTAAACAAAACTTACAAGAACAATTTACTTGTTTACCAATTTTGCTAGAGATTATGTGAATTGGGAACATTTAAGCTTACACTGCTTATGTTTTACTCCAATAACTCTACAAGTAACTGCTTTGTGTTTGCATTGCTTTCCATCTGGGAGCATAGCCATTTTGTCTCACCTAATGTGATTACGAGGATTTGTGGGTGTAGAATGATGAATGAGGAGCAAATCCACAAACAGATGGATTAATGGTTTATCACTGCACCTCTCAGACTGGTTCTCTGTGTGAGGTTGCTTTTGTTCTAAAAGAATGCTCATTGGTTGGAAATTGGGGTCACCTAAGAGTCTCCCTGCAAAAAGAAGTATTGTTCATACCATAACAGAGTGTAAGCTTGTAATAACTTGACTAAAGTTACCACTGGAGGCATTGAACAGCTGCCACAATTCATCATTGTGGATAACTGTGCAAGGTTTTATTAAATTTACCTTCAAGTGCTAAGTTCAGACAATTAAAAACTGATCACTAAATATGAATAAGGTATTATTCTACTGCTTGATGCCATGCTGTATGAGTGTGTGTCAGGCAGCAGCCCGGTAGAGCTGGAGTCAGGCCTATGAGATTTATGTAAACAGCCTGTCATTATCTGTCACCTACACTGCCTTCTGCCCCAGAATAGTGACAAACGTATCACCCACCTCTACATATCTTCCCCTTCTAAATTTTGCAGCCGGGCCATCGCCTAGGCATCATAGCCAAGCTTCATATACCTTTTTTCCCCTGCCAAAATCAGAAAGCTCGCACTGGCATGAGGTGATACAGTAATGAGAAGCACACTGCTGTAACTTGATAAGAAAAGTCAATTTGTGGTAATTAACAGTGGGTGTCGCAACGGGTGCTCTTTCTGAAGGGAAACAAGGCCTCTTTCTCTTCCTCACATGCTGTGGAGAAGAAAGCTCTCCTCAACCTGCCTACATGCAAAAGAGAGGAACCTCAAGCTGAGAGAAAGTTATATTTCTCAAATGACATCGGGGGGCTTGGCGAATTTGTTCACCACCCACTGCACAACAGATTGAGAAGGGTGCCATTTCTCTCATAACTTTCACCAATTGAATGGATTTACTTTCAGTTCTCATGTCAGCAAACTGACAACAGACTTTGACGCATGGAGTCAAGCACACCTCTCAAAACCTGTGCATTTACCATGTGCCAATCCCCCCTCCCATCTATTAGAAATCATATATTTAGCTGTCATGGATCAATGGTTCCAGTGCACAAAGACAGCCCCAGGCACAGCAATGTAGAAATACTGAGTTACACAGGTAGAAAACAAGATGGTGTTGTGCTGGTTACTTGGACAAAATAGCGATGGTGAACAGAATATATTTTCAATAAACAAACAACACACACATACAAAAACCCCAAACTGGCTATAGCAGTGGCCATTGCTTTACCCATACAAGTGAATAATACTAACCTTTTCATTGTGTGAAAACGCTGAGGCAACTGGAACACACTTTAATTACGTAAACATGACTTTGAGAAATGCCCAGTGGTGGAAGAGGCACAAAAGCTGTGAATTTCCACTTACATGTATATATTAGAAAGGGTTGATGTATTTAAGGGTACACAGAAGATGTACCCTTAAATAATGTGTGTGCAAAGGAGAGTGTCTAACAGAATTTCAATGAAGTCTCAAGGTTCTGCTAAAGGACAGTAGAAAAGGGATGAAAGTGGGAATTGGCTAATAAAAGCTTTATAGTGTAGTATGGGCATATACATGTTACCAAAGTTAACAGATTTAGCAAAGAGTCATTACGACTGATAAGGCAGATGTTTATTTGCATTCTTTAATGCATGTTAACACGGCAATTACAAGGTAAACAGTATTATTAAGCCTGATATAAAACATAAAAATTTGAAATGCCAAAGTATGACACCAGAATCTGCATGTCAGAGCAAAATTGATTTGTGTGAGCCACTTTTTACCTGTTTGACCACTTTTGGTGAACCTGAGCCCACAGTAGCCTTAAACTCCTGTTCTTGGCTGCACAATCTGTGCTGAAATGTGAATTGTCAGAATATTATTCATTATTCCACTGCCCCAATAACTGCCTATTTAATAATTGCATGATCGAGTAGATTTGCAAGAGTTTAGAGTAAAATGCGGAGGAAACTTATGGCTCTAAACACGTCTCTACCTACAAGAACCATGGTCAATTAGATTTCTGAGGCAATTCTTTACCCCAGGACAAAAAAGCAAAGCAAGATATTTGACAATTTGCCCTGTATGCCATACTACAAAATGATTCTCTCTCAATTTAACAATATTGAAAGTACGCTTATAAAATGCATTTTTAAAATCCACAAAAGGTCTGTCACCCTCTTTAAACTGCTGTTATCTGTCACAGAATCACAGCTTTCTGACTGCAGTAACAACTTTAAGCTATTAGTTTAAAAAATCACATGTTGTAACACTTGTCCTTTGAATGCCAGACTGAGTGCTGTAGGCTTTCAATTTACATATTCCCTAATGCCTTTTACAACTTGCCATTTGGCACTGAGCACCCACAACAAAGGAATTTGTTGATTTTTTTTTCTGCTCTGAGCTTGAACTACATTGAACTGAACTGTTTTTGTGTTTACCACAAATGTACAGAGTAGTTATCTGAGTTCCTGTAGATTTTCTGTCAGCTCAAACCAGTCTGGTCATTCCCCATTGACTTCAGCAGTCATGGCATGGTCAAAATCACTTAGATTCCACCATTCTGAACGTTGAAGTATACAGCCTGAAGCTGCTGACCCTTGGATGCATGCTTTATGTATTGAACTGCCACCCCATAATTTGGTGAGTGTAGGTCAGTGTAGGTCACACCCAGACAGTGATAAGACAAGGGAAAAGGATTCAACTAAATCTTGATGTCTCGTTAAGCACATGCAGCAGACCTCTACCTTCCTGATGTTGGGTAGAACCATCGCCAGGTGACAGGCCTGTTAGCCTCCAGTCTGAAGAAGCTTGTCACACTGCCAAAGCCTAGGCTGTTACATGGTTTGCAGATCTCATATATGCTAAGCAAAGATAAGGCACTTGCTTCAACTGCTGGACAGAGCATCGGCTGTCTTTTAAAAGAGATCTCTTCGGAGAAAGTGTGGCTCGATTAGTTCCATGGAAGAAATCATGATTTCGAATGAAACTTTGCATGAAAGCCAATTCAGTGTCAAATGAGTGGTCCAGCTATATAGCCTTAGTGTTGAATAGAACTTTAAAGTTTTTATATATATAAGACACAAGTCAGTAAATGACACCCAGAGCAATTAGAGGTTTCCCTAAGCTAGCCTTGGTAAATAAGAATTAAATCTGGAGTTATCAAATTAAAAGCCAGCAGACCTTCTGCCAAGAAGCAATATCTGACTAGCTAGGCTGCAGCTGTCCATCAGACCAAGCAGGCAAAAGGAAAATCCTACTTGCTTCAGCTCTCCTTGCTCTCTCCCTGTCACCTCAACACTCCTCCTTGATAATCTTAAGAGATCACTGCCATAATTTAATTAAGGTGAGTGTAAAAAAATCATTAAATGGGAGGAGGGGAGTAACAATCACATCATTTCGATTGTAAGCACTTTCAGTCCTTTGCTAACAGTCCTCTATTCCTCATAAACTCTGCACTGTAGTTTATAGCAACTATATATAAATGACCTCACTCTCCACATCATGCACTCAAAGCATTAAGTCTGCACTTTCTCGATGGCTACGCAACACAATCAATCAATTCAGCATGTCACAAGGCACATGGATAGTACAAAGTCTTCATCATGGGAGATGTAAACACTAAAGGCGCACATGATTGACAGGTATGTTTAAAACAGACTTATTCTGATTAACAAAGTATGCAAGGTAACCAAGGCTAGATGAGTGAAGAGAGGAAAGTGACTGAGTGCAAGCAAATAAAACTGCCTTTAAAAAACAACACTCAAGCATGTTAAGGTATTGGAATAATAAATATAGATATATCCAGAACATTAACTGGAGATACACATAGAATATTTATTATGTTTACATAAATAAAAGGTTGAGAAAAGTAGTTATAGAATTTGTGCGCATCACCAGAACCACTAGGTAGATTTAAGTTTACATATGTATTTAATCCGTTCACGATTCCCCAAAGCACAGTGAAGCTGAAGACCTGAGTTGACATGCAGTAGGGCTGTCAAAAAAAACGTTCAAAAATTCGAACGTTCATTAAATTCAATTAGAGAAGCTAACATTTGAATTTAGAAAATCATCATTTAAATGTCAAATCATTTGTAATCTGCACCACAAATGATTGCATAATCACGTACTAACACTCCTGTTTCCTAACTGCTTGGACTGTAAACAACACAGTAGGGACAGAGGAGCATAATTTGGAGAAAAAAAATACTGACGAGACTGAGGCAGCCAAAACGAGCTGTGTGGGAATAGTGTGCTTACTTGTTCAACTACAGGCAGGAATCCACATGCAGTCTAAAAATACTGGAGTTCTCCTGCTAATGCCGTTTCATTCTGAAACAGGCTTAAGTAACGACATTTGACACCTCAACTACAATAAAGATGCTCCCATCTTTATAGCAAGTAGAAATAACAAAAAGGAACAGTATATATGTTAATTGATATGTACTACAACAATGAACTGGAAGGCGAGAGCTTTCAAAGCTTGGAACAAACACTTAACCCATGCTATTCATAACCAGTTGGGTTTCTGTAAGCAACTGAATAACTCAGGTCTAACCTCTAATATCACATTCCACTGATGATGATAATGATAACAATAATTATAAAATATTTGGTAGATTAAGCAGTGAAAGAATGTGTTCACTGTCCTCATATCTTCTTCAAAAACATACTTAACATTCAAATTCATTTGAATTTTGCAGACAAAATAGACAGAACATTAGAATTTAATTTATGAGTAAACCTGACAGCCCTAGCATGCCGTTCTGAATCAAAGAATGTAAATAACATGGAGCAGAACCCTTGCACAATCCTTTGCCCAATCTCCACTATATGTTCATTCAAAAATGAGAAACCGAAATGTGTGAAAACCCATTAACTTTGCTGACTCCAAACACACATACATTTCAATTCTTGACAACATAGCAATCTAAAGCCATTTTTCAACAGCCGCAAAGGGATATGTTTTTGTTCAATACTGCCAGAGTCACAGTGGTATTGTTATTTCTGTCCAAAGCGCATGACTGCATTTGTAGGCACTACAAAAGTCCAATGGGCAGGGCGGGAGGAGGGATAATAATTAATTGGAAATCACATGGAGTGTTTTAAAGGTGTATGCATTATGGAACTTATAACTCAAGTTATACAATGAACTGCATATAAAAAAATTATAATAAAGGTTTTTATTCTTTTGACTACTGCCGTTAACTTATCACACAAGCTGGTGCTGTAATATTTTTAATAACATATGTTCAATTACTAAATATAGACTCATAATGTAGAGCAAGCACATATCATATCTCCCACCATTTATCATTCAACACACATTTGATAAATAAAGCAATAATCAATTACAATGGGCTGTTATGAAAGCCTTAGCTAGTGTTCCACTGAAGAGGGAGAAATCTATCTTTATATCCCATAATAATTTTACACCTGAGTGAGCATGAGGCACTGAGAACAAGAAGTGAGGTGTAGATAGGAAAGAGAGACATAACAGAAAGGGATGAAGTATAGAGAGAATACAAGGACACATAATATGAAGTACTGAGCATGAGTGACAGGTAATAACTAATGAAAGAATATGTCATTATTTCATTATAAGCACACAATAAGTGAAACTGCAATATGGGCAGTGGTGAAGCCCAATCCATGCCTGTATATTATGAATCTGTTAGCAGTGAGTGTGACTGAAATAACAGAGACCACTAATTAGAAGAGGTTTCTACACACTTTTTCCCATGTTGTGGACTAATGTTTTTGACTGTAAATATGTGGGAAGCATATACCGTCAAAACATTGCAACATTTGGATTGCAATACACTGATGGAGAAGCTAAAGGAATATTTAAGAATAAATATATAAAGATGAATAAGTGTAGAACCTGCAGTTCGAGACGTAACATAGCTGTTTGTAATTGTAATTTCTACATGTGCTGATGAATCCGCAGATGTGCTACAGTCAGAGAGCAGCTTCACAGTCCCATCTTAAATGCAAAGATCAAAAAGTTCTCATCATAAAAAAGCTTCCCGCACTCCAGGAGGCTAAATATGGGAGCAAGAAAATACACAATACAAGTTTACTCCTGTACTGACAGCTGAAAAGGTCTGCGCTGTGTTTTCACTAGAGGAAATATTATTTAAATAAATCTTTAAACATCAAGAAGCCAATTCTGACTTAAAGAGAAAAAAAAACAGTCCTACTCTAATCCCTAAAATGAAGTAATCCCAGAGATACTGTCATAGGGTAAAACTTGGGTAAAAATAGGGTAAAAATAGCTGGGTCTCCCGGAGATCTAGCGAGGCCCCTCCGGGACTCGCCAAATCTCCCGGAAACCCCCATATGATAAAGAT
>JAUZSV010315940.1:0-11707 GCA_034780495.1 Parotocinclus cesarpintoi
ATAAATATCTTCTGACACACAATCTCACTCTCTCGCGCTCACACACACGCGCACACACACACACACACACACACACACACACACACACGTTACATCTATACACAAGGTTATCTCAAGTCATACGCACACTCAAGTCAATGCCAATTTAGCATAATTAACTAACATAAAAGGCATGTCTTTGGACTGTGGGACATGCTGACTCCACACAGTAAAGACCCAGACCGCTTGAACCCAGGACAAAGCGAGGCACCAGTGTTACCATCCATAATTTTATCTATATTAAAGAAACTCTTTCATCCTTGTCCACACAGTTTTTTAAATAACAGACTGCTTTACATGGTCACTGAAAGGCTCTTATAACACTCTACATATTATAATAGAGACATTTTACATAAGCCAAACTCCAGACTAGAGAGAGCACTTTACACAAATTCTATACTCTTTCTTTCTCACACACAGACTCAGCACTACCTCGTGTAGTTTTGCTCTTACGATGATTAAACATTCCTCCTGACACTTTGCTGCTGCATTCTCAAAAGGGGAGGCATTGTCTGTTCTTGTTTTTGCTACGTTTAGCAATTTATAGCCCACTAGCTTTTGCTGTTAATGTGAGGGGGGGGTTAGAAAATTCAGTCATCCTTCTATAAATAACTTCACAGCTTCAGCCATGAATTTGCAGACCTTCAGAGCTTCATGCAGCGCTGTGTGACGCAAAGATCTGGTCTTTATATCAAGAGGCATCTAGGCACTTACGTCACATCTGTAATATTCTTAGAATGCAGTCTCAAGCTTTTTCAGAAAAAGATCCACATGGGGCCAATTCTCTCATGTATTCTTACTGGGAGCGTTTTAATAAGACTTCAGGTTATATTGCTTATCCAAGGCTTTTCCTAGCAGGTTTATTGTTGGAGCAGGTCTGTGTTTTGGCTGATGTTGCAGTTGTTTTGTCTGGAATGCAGCATTTGTTTATAATCATGCTGTGAATGTTATTGTTGAGTTGCAGTTATTAATATTTATCCACCACATTTTTTTAATGACAGCAATTCTAAAGACAGGACTCAACCTAGAAGGATCGAATAATATGACTGTGGACATGCATACAAAGATTTTCAATCATCAGAACTGTAATGCTGATTCCATCTGATCTCCATGTAAATCATACATTACTTGTGCTCGGTTCCTGCTCTTACTACCTCAAAATAAAGGAAAAATGTTGGAATCACCACTTAAAAGATATTTACCCAGCTATTTTACTTAGACATGACACCAATTTTGAACAGCCTGGTTTCACAAAGCTTACCTCGAGCATGTTAATTCATTTATTTTAATTATTGACATATTTTTTCCGCATGAAGAAAATCTGTTCGCTTTAAGGAAAAATGAAGTAATCATCAACCAAAATACTTTGTTGCTCCTCCTCAGGATGTTAAGATATCTTAAAGGCATGTACTAACGAAAAACATTTTTCTTTATTAAGCTGCTTTAAACTCTCTCAGCTTTGCATCATGGAGCCTTGTCATGGTCCAGTGTTTGTAACTTTCCATGGCAAAATTCCAGTTGGATTGAGATCTGGACTGTTTACTGGACTGTCAATGTCATTTAGTTTTTCTATTTTCATTTAAGTTTTTTTATTTCATTTTTTGCGTTCTTTCTATTTTCATGGCATATTGCATATTGAATTTTCGGACATGTTGACATCTTACTTGGCCTTCCCTTATATTGTACGTTGATAACCTTTGCTTTTTTGTTTATTCCTGCACCAAATTTTAGCCAAAGCTGACTGGGAACAACCAACATCTTTTAGACTGCTCACAAAAACGAGGGGATATTTAAAAAAAGAATTTAAATATGATCCCACAGGAACTGCTGGACAGTCTGATCCTATTCATGTGCACCATTGCCCTGAAGGGGTGTACTTGGTCTGCAACAGTTTTATGTGGGTGGTACATGACAAAGTCACATCCGCATGAATGCTAGGACTCAGTGTTTCCTAGAGCATGATGTATCCCGACACTTAGAACAGAAATGCAATGAAAAGTAGTTTGAGACCAGAATGAGTGTGGGTGAGATGTAGACTTTGAGTAAGGCAGGCAGTAATGAGGAGTGGAAGAGTGTTCTGAGCAGCTTGGTCAGAGAACGATACAACAGATCCCCTTCCAGCAAAGGTCAGTCGTAATCCATATTCAAACAGACAGCTTAGCACTGTGCTGTTCCTTCAAATTTCACTCCTTCTGCCGTGACACACATACCACCTCCGCTTCTGTCAAGCTCCAAACAACGGTCATAACCATCAGCTTCTTCTGTAGATTTCTGATTCTGTTAGGTTGCACCTGCTATAGAAAAGGTTCAGCTTAGATCTTATTTTCATAAGACACTGATGGTAAAAATGAGCAAAAGAATGACAGTATAAACAAATAACATACATAATATCTTTAAGAACCATTCATATTCTAATGTATGTCCTCACAAGCAGCTCTGAATATCTGTTTTCCATTTTATACTCGTTTCCTTTGAAGATTTCCTATTTTTGTAACCTGCTTCCTCTAATGTCCCATAATGTTGAAATGAAGAAGGTTGAAGTTATCATATGTTTCCTTTGAGACACAAGTCAGCCACTGCTTTTCAAAAACTACTGTTGATGAAGCATCATAATGGAACATGTACTGCCCAATTCTGTGGGCTACCACCACTGGCTTGACAGAGGTTAAGGCTCTGCGCTACTACATTATTCTGCACTCCAATCCTTTGCCACATTTCCATTATTGAGTATTTGAAAAGAGCCCTAATCATCAACAGCATAACTCAGTTGCAAGTCATTCCAGATAAATAAGTGACTATGTAAATAATCGATAGTTCAGGATGCTCTGTGATAACTGGTCTTATCTGGGATCTTCCAACAATAGCACAAACTCTTGATTTGCTGCACCAATTAAATTCTCATACTTAAGCATACTTAAATTCTTACCCATTCCTAATCGCAAGGTGGAACATATTTGATAAGATACCAAGAAATGTGTTAATTTACCATCGTGAGGTGCATAATTTGTGACATCATGACGAGCAAAGGCATTTTATTTTTCCTGCAGCTGGTTCAAAACCTCAAGCGGCTGATGAGACCGTACGCTGTCGAGTTTAAGAGTCCTCTCGAGCTCTCTGCTCAGGGTGAGTACACACATGTGCACAGATGGATTATGGGCTCATAAACAGATGATGTGGTGCTTAGTAATGTGGCCTGGCTAGCGGATCCGATGGAGAATGGTGTGAAATGATGTTCATGGATCGTATATTGCATATATGATCAAGGCAGGCAAAGGAAGAAATGTGTACAAACCGGACTTTCACCTTGGCAACAGCTATTGATTGGTTCATAATTACATTCCAGTTATACTCTTATTATCTACCCCACAGATTCTGTCTCTTATTGACCTCTCCTTTTCCACCCCTGTTCTTTGTGTCCTGTTTTTCATTTCTTTTTGTAAAAATATCTTTACCCCTATGGATTCCAGTACTGCTTGATCAAGTTTCTCACTGCTCGGGCTAATTAGCTGTGCTTTAAAAAGAACACTGTAGTTAAACCACACTCTGTGAAGAGCATTTACATGAACCAACTTGTTGTACTTCATACACTGTCAGTCACAGCTTAGCACTCTGCACTCAAAAAAATGCAATATATTTATGTAATTTAGCAGATGCCCTTATCCAGTCTTACACCCTAATACAGTCTTACAATCCAAGCAATTGTGGGTTAAGGGCCTTTCTCAGGGACCCAACTGTGACAAAGGTGGTATTTGAACCCTGGACCATCTGGCCCATAGTCCAGTACCTTAACCACTAGGCCACCACAGTCTCTTTGGTGTCAGACAAGCCTTACTAATGAGCTGGCAACTGCTAGAGCTATGCTTTTCAGATGTTGTTTTAATTTGTTAAAGGATGTTTCCTATAGACTTGCCTTATAACATGTCAGCAAGAGGGTATAAAAGTGATTCTCCTGCTGCCCTATAAACATGCAATCACAGACATCTTTTGGGGGAGTGTACTCTGTGATAGAATGTTGACCTCTCCTGTATGATGCCCTTAAAGAAATTGTCTAGTTGGCAGACTTTGGGATGGGCTGCATCATTGGGCAGAGAGAAGAAGGATAGTTGTTTCAAAGAATTGTCGCCATCTAAACCGTTCTGACCTATGATATGTTGAGAGCAGTTGTTCCATGAGAGCATGCAAACACGGTGAACAGTCTCTGAACAGGCTAGACAGACCACATTTACAGCATTTAGCTTTAGTCTCTGAACGTCCTTATCTATAGCAACTTACAAATGTTCTTTGTGTTCTTCCTAGTAGACAAAACCTCACCTTAATATGAGAGGCACCAGTAGAGTTTGATTTCGGCAACCTACATGGATACCATCCACAATATGCCCCCATGCCCAACCATACCTCATCTGGTACCCAGGCTAGAGGTGGCCCAACAGGGTTTTAGAGCCTGATTTAAATTGTATAGTTTTCCCCAATAAACTTATCCTTTACGTGCAAGCTATTTGAGCTCATTCAGTCTTCTTATCCGCTTGATCCTTTACAGGGTCATGGGAGAGCAGGGAGATAACCTGTGGCATAGGGTGCAAGGCAGAAACAACACTAGACAGTGCGCCATTCCATCATACACTCACACATTCATGCAAAGAGAAAGACCCACATAGACACAATGAGAACATGCAGATGTAATATTGTAAAATCTATTAAACCTAGAAAAATAATTGTCTTTTTTCTGTCTGCTCTGTTTTTAGGAAGGGAGATGATTGAGACGTACTTTGATTTCCGCCTGTTCCGCCTATGGAAGAGCCGGCAGCACTCCAAACTACTTGACTACGATGACCTTTTGTGACACCTCTTCTTTCCTTTAGAGTGCCTGGGAGAAGCATGTAGCACCATGTAGACCCCTTTGCGGTCGTGTTTTCCTCTAGAGCCTCGGCCTGATAGCGCTGAGCTGCAGGAAGGTGATAACGAGGAGGACGGAGATGGCTGATGTTATAACTGCTTGAATCCTCCGTCATGCAGTCGAAGGCAGAATATTCAGCCATAGCTGCGCGTCTGCCATTTGCGAATTTTTGGCAGACGACTGATGGAGACAGAATTATAGGAACATACAGAACTCATTATTGAGATCTAAGAGTAATTAAATTGAAGGGACCTCCTAATAGAGGATGCTAACATAGCGACACGTTACTGAGTAGCCATGTTTGTAGTGGACCATGTTCGGTCTTTCTCAGTGCTTATGTCATTTATCAGGAGAGACTGTAGAATAAACATTTATCATATTTTTACGCCACAGGAATCAGTATAGTACTGTATCTTCTAGTAGTGCATCGAATTCCACCAGAGTGTCGACGTTTTATTGTGGTCTGGTTTTCAGACTTGTTTGGGTAAAACACTCAGGTTTTATAAACTGGCCTTCCTGACCTTCTTCTAGACACAGAGAGAGTGGATGAGAGACATTTACTCAGCAGTGAGCCATTAAAAATGAATAGTTAAGCGTCACCTGAACAAAAGAGCAAATGAAATGAACATAGCTGACTTCTTTTGTGTGTCTGTTCGATTTCTGTAGACTTAGAAGGGTAACATTTTATGATGTGGATTTCCGGCAAACCTACACGAAGCCTTGCAGAAATTATGTTGTAAATGTGAATTTACTGCAGATTTAAAATGATGGACTCTGTCTGATGGGGGCATGTGTCAATAGTCAGTTATATTATCATGTTCCAGTACGTGACCATATAATCGCTGGATAAGCACGACTGTTTTCATTATTTTGGGAGAAGTTTGAGCTCATCAATACTGCTGCTTCGACTGGAGAATGTATTTATAAATGTAGATAGTTTGCAGAATCTGTCTGTCCAAATTTCCATCCAGCACATCCAGATTGGTTGGATGTCGTCAATAATTCATAGTTATTCCTGCATAGTATTGTAATTAAGATAAATCATTTATAGTTTGACTCGTGAATACCTGTTAACATTGCCATTTTGATTATGTCATATAAACCGCAATGAGAAATTGACTATTGACACGTCTAGCTGGGAGCATTTCATATTTTGTGTGATAGCAGTCGTTCAGATGTATTGCTAAGCTTTATTTCAGCCAGACTGTAGACTAGAAAAGGTTTATGCTTATAAATATTGTCGTAATACCTCTCAAACCTGTGAGCGTCTGCACTTGTTCATATGTGTACTGATCCGTGATTATATCCTGGCAAGTCACATCTTGTGTAGTGGAGATTTGACCTGAACCAATTCTTTGCAATACGTCTTTTAGGATCAGAAGTGTTACTAACAGATGCTAGTGATTGCTACTAATTTACAATTTTAGATCAGAATCGAGTTGTTTAGACTAGAAGTGTTAGTAATTGTATTTGGTTTTTGAAAGTATATTTACCAATGTCAGTTGCTCTCAGTAAGGATTGGTATATGATGTGCATACTATGTGCGAACCCTTCAATCTCATCCAGTGTTGTTCTAGATTCAATTTTATTTCAATCTTAAACAGTGACCCCTTAACTCTAAAGACTTAATCAGTGGCTTTTTACATACATTCTGTACTCGTACAGGATCTTTCCTTTTAGATTCACCGCAGTGACCGAGTAGTGCGTAACAATTACCGAGTAATTAGCTGTAAGTGAAGGAATTTTTCATTTTAGAACTAATAAGGATTTATAATCTACAACTTTAAGTATAAATGGGTCTGTTGGGTAGACTGTGTGAAAGTGGGCTGCATTTAGAATAGCCAGCGGACAGTTTATTTTCATTTCAGTGAATTTCTGCACTACATTTCTAGCTTTTAATTTAGTTGCATGTCTTTCAAATGCTATTTTATTGTATTTCTTTTCTTAATATTGAATCTGTTTGATTTGATGATTATTATGTTACCTTTTTGGTACTTTACTTTTGGTTAACTATCCTGGTTTAATTATCCTGGTGGCAGGACAGAGGCATGAACTACTATACTGTTAAAGTGATATCATGTTTGGCCATTTGTGACTAACACAAATGTGGGGATTTTCTCTAAACTAGATTGAATCCATCGAGGCATTTGCTAATATCCAGTGCTTTTTATTGTTCCAGCACTGTTCTTTTGTGCTTTCTTTGACCTCCCTGCGTTCCTGCTGTAACCATGTACGTAACAGAATGAGCATGTAGGTCATATCCAGCGTCGGCTGACCTTAATGAGCTTGGATCCATGTGTTGCTGCTGTTAAAGAGATGGGCGTATAGCCAGTAACACAACAGAACCATAAGGACTCAGCAAGGGACGTGGAACAATCTAGGTGGTGAGCAAGAACGTCTAAGACGAGACACATGCCATACCTTAATCAAATGTGGGACATTTCATACATTCATGCAACACCGTAGATGAGCTCAATGACAGCATTAAAAGCATTAAGGGATGTTATTCATCATTAAAGGACGTTATTCTTTTATCACAAATTAATGACTGTAGATTCGTTCATTTTAAAGCCACACGTCGCTTATAAGATCCAGTTTTACTGATTTGTCGCTTTCATGGCTGTTCTTTTTAGCAATAGGCATCAAGCCATTAACTGTATAATGGTCTGTTTGTATACATGACGCTGTTCCTAATTTCCTGTGTATCTCAAAGCAGTTGTGCAATAGCGAGTGTGAAAACCGTATTTAGGATTATCAGATTCAGGTTGACACGCTTAGGAGTTAAATGCTGCTAACTGTAATAGTTGTATTGTATTGATTAATATATTGATATACGGATGCTTTATCGTTCTGATATGTCCATGTAATTTATTCTCTGATTCAGTGAGGCTAGAAGGTCTCGTGATCTGATTTAAGGAATGAGCTCTGATATAACAGGGCTCAAAAGCAGTGGTATTCAATTTTTTGGGCAGATGCTATCGAAAAGGAACACGAACTTTTCGTATTCACTGTAATCATTCGCTTTTAAAGTCAATTGCTAGATTTACCATAATATTTAATAGCCAATAATATAAGTGATATTTACTGTTCATAATAATTAGACATTACAATAGCCACTTATTAACTAGATTAACTGCTAATATATTTTTATTATCAATCTCACATTAATCTGTTTCAGTAACCATAGCTAGCAACAAAATAAATGTAAAATATTTACTATAAAAGTAACATTAGCTTTGTTGTCTCACTCTCAATGTTGATACTGTTGTATTTTGTGCTATAACACAATATATTACACTCTAAAACAGAAAAACAGTGATCTTACATGACTTTTTGTGCACCGAAGTCTAGAATTTGACTCCGATGCAGTTTAGGGTGCACATAATTTTCCAGTTTAAAAACAAAAACATATATTTTTAATTTTTAAAAGATTTTACACTTACAAAATAACTCCATATAGCTTTGCTTTTGATTAAAACGGGGGCTATCACTGACATTAATATTGTACTGAAGATGACTTATTTCAGGCGTAGGTGGACAAACGAAGCATAATTAATTAAATTAAAATATCAAACATTTTAGCCTGTAGTGCGAAAAGGCAAATATGTGAATGGTTTCTCTCTGTACTCGTGTAGTCATGAACAAAGTAAACACAGCAATGTCAACATTTGCATGTACCATTATTAGTTTGAATACAGTAGAGCAATTGAGGCAGGGGCCTTGGGTAAGGAAACTTGGCAGAGCTGGGATTTGATCTCACAACCCAGATCCAGATTCACTGTACTTTTTTCAATTTTCAAACAGCTCCGGGTGGCTTGGTGGTTAGAACCGCTGCCTCACAGCAAGAAGGTCCCGGGTTCAATCCCAGGGTGGAGTGGCCCTAGTCCTTTCTGTGTGGAGTCTGCATGTCCTCCCAGTGTCTGCGTGGGTTTACTCCGGGTACTCCGGTTTTCTCCCACAGTCCAAAGATATGCATTGGGTGAATTGGTGTCTCTAAATTGTCACACACTTTGTGTGTGTGTGTGTGTGTGTGTGTGTATATATGACTAGTCTTGAAATTAACTTGTGTATGGATGTAACATTGGCCGTGTGGCTGGATGGCCACTGATGCCGTTAAGCGACGTTAAGGAAGCCAAATAAACAAACAAACATCGAACAGCCCCAGTATGCCAGTATGTTATCAGCAGGGTTGTCTCTTAGAACTGAAAACATTTCACTCGTGTTATGTCAGTAATCCAGTTTTCAAACCTGTGCCCCCACAATTTGAATACCATTGCTCTATGGCTTAGAAGACAGCAAAAGTAAAGAAGACGGAGGAAATGATAGAAATGTGCCTGGAAAAAGTTAATTATATCCAAATGGAGAACAATAATAAGGTGCCACCTGGAGCAGAAAGAAGTGCAGCGCTGGAGTACTTTTGAGCATATTGCTTGTGTGTGGGGGGGGGGGCAGGTTAACTGAAACGATTCATATCAAATCATTTCTCACAGGCATGTCATAAAAATTGGTCGAAAATGAAGCATTTTGCCCAAACTGTAAGTCTTTTTCTTTGGCTGCTTGCCTTCACAGGAGGCTGATAAGTTTAAATGATTACTGATTGCCATGATTGTGATTGCTCTGCTGGCTGTGAGGAATTCTGGCCTGGGTATGGAAAATGACTTGCTTTTAAATGGTCTCTGTGCAAAGTGTGATGTCCTCTGGTCAGTTTTGATACTTTCCAGAATTAGGAGCTGAGTCATGGTTTCTATATCTTTATTAGATCTGTGTTATTCTAGAAATTCTATTTCAACCACGACTGTACAATTCAAATGTGTGTTTTAATCTTGTCCAGTAGCCATACAGCACTGAGTACTAACAATGTTTTTCAAACCAATTTCCAATAAAAATAGTTTGAAGCCTCGTCTTGGTTCTGTTGTTTAACATAAAATTTACATTTACAGCATTTAGTAGACGCCCTTATGCAGAGCGACTTACAGTCTCAGTATTCAAACAATGGTGGGTTAAGGGCCTTGCTTAAAGACCCAAATGTGGCAGCTTGGCAGAGGTGAGATTTGAATCCTGGACCATCAGGTCCAGAGTCCAGTATCTTAACCGCTAGGCTACCACAGTCCACTAACGCTGTAAATATTTTGCCTGGACCTGAATGGAATGGATTCATAAATAAACAGCAAAATGCCAGAGTGTAGAGAGGTGCAGAGATGATGATAATGAAATGATAAATATGGATGACATTTACACTGTGGGGCATATGCTTTATCTTACCTGTATTCCCTGTTTATCTGGCGATAATAAACCAGGACTGTTTATTTAACACACAAAGCCAGAAGCCTCTTGTTGAATGGAGGTAATAAATCTGAGTGTGGAGCCCACTGGTCTTCTGCTCACTGGTCTCCTGCTATGGTCTTCTGCTCACTGGTCCTCTGCTATGGTGTAATGCTGTGGACTTCTGCTCACTGGTCTTCTGCTATGCAGTAAATGTTTTTCTTTTGTCCATAAACAGTATAAAACATCGGAGATATTAGTCCCTGAAAACAGTGGTCCTGTGTAGGGTTAAAATACTTCCCTGTGCTTTTTCTGTACTAAAATACCCAAGGCAGGGAAGTCATTGTCATGTGTAAAAGAAATATACTGCTCAAAAAAAATATGGATATACTGTTAACAAAATGAGGTTAGCAAAATATCTATGAAGTGTTTGTCATCTCAAATCTGCTTAAATATAAAAAGGCTTCACGGTGTTTAGAAAAATATAACCTACAGTTAGTACACACTGTCCTACTGTTTTAACATTGTTTACGTTGTACACCCTCTCCAACCTCATCAGTTCTAAAGGCCACATTCTAAATCTCTTGGTGTATTCCTAGAGTTTACACATTTAATTGGTTGGATGTAGAGCTGGTGGCCCCCTCTGGTACTCCTGACTTCATTATATATAATGATTCAGAGTTGGTCATCAATGTAATAGTTTGCAGTGTGAGTGTAAACACCAAAATGCTTAGTATCAGCAAAACTCTTTGCATATTCATCAATACAGTGTTGAGTCAAAGGAAAACAATGTTATCTGAGAATGGGAGTGTTTGATTTATGGCAACACATGCCAACACACACAAATGTGAAGTCACACAAATACATAATGAAACATTTTTCTCTTTGGATCTGTGTTTACAAGAACATGATTACTACATCAGCTTAATTCTACACCTACGCCTAGCTCTACCTTTAAACTACACTCTCTGAGTAGTATATACAGTAGTATAGTAGTGTGAGCAGTTGATATGTTTTTGACTTTAAAAAAAAATCCAGTCCGGGTTTTCCCCATCCGCAGTCCGGATCCACTTTTTAATAAAAGTCTGGTCCGGGTTTTCCTCAACCGCAGTCCGGATCCACTTTTTCTAAAAATCCGGTTTGGGTTTTCCCCAACCGCAGTCCGGATCCACTTTTTTAAAAAATCCGGTCCGGGTTTTCCCCAACCCAAATCCCGATCCACTTTTTTAAAAAATCCGGTCTGGGTTTTCCCTAACCACAGTCCGGATCCGCTTTTTAAAAAAATCCAGTCCGGGTTTTCCCCAACCGCAGTCCGGATCCGCTTTTTTAAAAAAATCCGGTCCGGGGTTTCCCTAACCACAGTCCGGATCCGCTTTTTAAAAATCCGGTCCGTGGTTTCCCCAACCCAAATCCTGATCCACTTTTTATAAAAAGCCGGTCCGGGTTTTCCCCAGCCCAAATCCCGATCCTCTTTTTAAAAAAATCCTGTCCGGGTTTTCCCCAGCCCAAATC
>JAUZSV010316157.1:0-11705 GCA_034780495.1 Parotocinclus cesarpintoi
ATGTTTTTTAACCTATATTTGTATACATGTAATCATTAAACCTATGAATAAGGCAAAGTAATGGAATACAATGTATAAATGAAATAAAGACATGAAATACAGGTAAGTTGTATAAGACTAATATAATACATTTACATTTACACCATTTAGCAGACGCCCTTATCCAGAGCAATTTACAGCAGTCTTACAATTCAAGCAATCGTGGGTTAAAGGCCTGGCTTTATAGATCCAATTGTGGCAGCTTGGCAGAGGTGGGATTTGAACTCTGGACCTGTTGGTACCTTAACTGCTAAGCTACCACAGTAGGTATACATAATACAATAATGAAGTAATGTAATGCAATGGAACAGCAGAATCTGTAGTTCGCATTCGTCTCCATGGCTATAAAGTTGCACTTTATTTACATTTATTTAATGTATTTATCAATTATTATTACTGGATTCCATCCTTATGGTTTATTATTGCACTTAATCACTGATTACATACAAATAGACATAAAAAAAACATCCATTTGGGATTTGCAAATCGATCAATTCTATTTTCATTATTCTAATGGTAAAATTTGATTTAAATTGCCATCTGGAACTAATTACGTTAAAGTTCACGCTGTATAGTACACATGATATGCCTATGATCGTGTGTCCTTGTTGTTCTTTTTTATACAGATTGGTATTAGGTACTGGTGCATTATCGCCATGGACTGGACTGGATTACGTGCATTGTGGTTGGATGGTTGTATTTTATTTAGGGTGACAATGTTTGCAGTCTGAATTCATGTTCGAATTTGGTAGCCAAAAAATTTTCATATGGTTTAATATAGGAATTGTTCAAGTGAAATATCTGCTGCCACTGTAACTCTAGAGTACTGTATGAAATGTAGCATATAAGACTAGGATTATAAAATCAAATCTATGAAGGTGATTGAAATACAATAGATATGTCAGAACATTTTAAATGTGCCATATTCTGATGACTTTATTTGAATAAATTATGAGTTTGACAATAAATTGGGGGTGAATAAGTTCAGCATAATGTCGCCTTTTGTCAAACAGAAATTATATTTTTTCTAAAAATGCTTAGAATTCGCATGTACTGTAATTATTTATTTCAAATTGAGTTTAGTAAGGTAAATACTGTCAGGGGATCCAAGGAAAACCTCATAAGAACAGTAATTTTCAGCACTATAAGAACTGTAACACAGTGATTATTCACCTGGGACTCTATTTAATTTGGTGATAAAACTAATTCACCCTGGCTACAAACAAATTTGCCTTTATCAAACGAGCCATCTGGAAGCAAACATTTCGTGGTTAACACCTATAACTCAGTCAGTACTTTAATAAAGGATTATGTAGTGATGTTGTATTTTAATATAGTACAAAAGCTTTACAGTTATTTTGCCTTTTACTTCAGGACTTTATTGGGATTCATTAGCTGTAAGTTCTGTAAGCTCTAAGTGTATATTTATCTCTGATTAAAGCAGATTTCTTTTGTTTCCTGTCAATTCCTCACAAGACTATAAATGGATGTTCTGATTCACCACACGTTTCTACAGTGATATATTTTACCTCAGGACCAAGTGTCTGATTCTTGTCATCCTGACAGACTGTATACAATTCATGTTGTAATTTACATTGGGCAACAGGGATACTATTAAAATACCACAGAAGTGTATTATTTTACCACAGAACTATTTCACAAAGGGCACCTCATAGCAACAACAAATGATGTTATTGTTTTATGCGACATTTCTTAAGCTATCTGCTAAACAATATTTATTATTATGTCTGGGAAGCTTAACACACTACCAATAAATGTTTTTCTGACACACTATGTAATATATTGTCCTAATGTGGTCTGTGTTACAGCAGTTAAAGTGGTAGGCTGCCTAGCCTTCTAGATTAAAACTACCCTGCGTTTGCCACAGATATACACAAATGCGATTTCTCTATAGAGCTCTTGATAGAGCTCTTGATACTTTTTAGGTATCCTGGAGAGGATCCATCTCCTCATCCTGCAAACTGAACACTGGTGTCCCACAAGGCTCAGTCCTTGGTCCTCTCTTGTTCTTCCTCTATACTCGCTCTCTTGGTGAGGTTATATTCTCACATGGCTTTTCATATCACTGTTATGCTGATAACACCCAACTAATTCTCTCCTTCCCTCCCTCGGACACCAATGTCTCTGCCAAGATCTCAGCATGTATAGCTGACAAATCATCATGGATGGCAGACCACCACCTTAAGCTAAATCCTGCAAGACTTATTACTTATTATAAGAAGTATTACTCTTCTCAGTTGACTCTCGTCTCTCAGTCTTGCCGCTTCATTCTTTACAACATCAGAAGGATCCGTCTATTTCTTTCCACAGAGGCAACACATTCTTGCTTAGATTTCTGATTATGAATGGATTATGTTACTGATGTAAACTTTTGTAAACCGCTGTGGATAATGTAAAGTAGGAACATCATATTCCAAGCCGTTAACTCAGGCCATTTTTCCAATTTCCATTTTTCACCAACTCTTACTCATGTTTAAGTTAGATAGCTTATTCATGCTAGCGTGAGGATTTGCTAAGTATAACGCAAAGCACTCTGCTTTACACAAGGCTGCCTGCTACATGCTGTAAATGCTGTAAATGTAAATTTCAGCAGTAGAGACTACTTGACCAGTAATAACTGGGAGAAGACTGGTGTTCCTAGGATATTGTTTTAGAACATTAAGTCTTGTTAAGCTTTTGTTCAGATCTTCTTTACAAACATATTTGGTCTTTTCTCTCCTTACACAGTGATTTTTAGCTAAAGCTCTAGTAGAAAAAAACTGTTATGCTGTACGTGTCTTGGCAGATAGTGGTGGCTGCCCACAGGTGTTTTTGTTCACTAATTTTGACAGTGTACTGTATTTGACACATAAATGCATTCATAGGAACCGATAAGTTGAACAAGTACAACCCAGTTCTTGGAATCTGGAGAAACCAGCCAGCCATGTTGCAGAAAACAGAAGTAGCTGCTGCAATGAATTGCTGGATGAAGAATTGAAATGAAAACTTGTTAAGATCCTTTCGATTCTGGACTCTTGACCTGCTTTCATATGATAATGGAGCAGAACCATGTACAGTTCCCATATGGCCTCAAGAGACATCAGACAGATTAAGAGCAAGAATGTCACCGCAGGCAATCTTTGTTTACATGAGTAATGCATGGATGTATCTTTGGGCCCATGCCCTTAAAGGGCAGCCCCCCTTTAGGGATACGTGGTACTGATTGGTGTCAGTCTTGATATGTTGATATGAGTCCTGTATGTGTGCTTGTGTCCGTGATGGACATATGGAGGTCATTAGGAGGGGGAAGCAAGACAGAAGCTGGACCTCAACATCTGGGTCTCCATCTCATACATCTGCTGCGTACAAGGAAATTCAGCTTGATTTAACAGGGATGTGATCCTGTGTCTGAGAATGAAGGAAGCAGGGCCGTATTCAGAATTGATCGACTAGTTATGAAATATGGGAACAGACAGGCTCTTCTGGTCTTTGCAGTTGACAGCTTAACGTTCACCGCTGTGTATTTCAACATGGAATCATCTTTAGATCAATATAAAAGGAACACGTTAGTTATGGAACACTGTTTCGTTAGTATTAAATATATAATTTAAGAGCATGATCACAAATAACAAGACAATCTCTTTGAATGCAATGTTTTTCTTAACAAATCAAACAATCAGCAAACCAGTTCAATTCTTTTGTTTGGCATGTTCCCCTTCCTGGGGACACTTCCATGGACACTGTCCCAGACTACACAGATTTGTGCACAATCTGATGATCCATACTATCCAGCATGCTTTCACAGTATTCCAAAGACCATCTTGTAATGTTATTTCTGTCAAACACTTTCCTAAATAATATCCCAATTTATTTCTGATGAGTTCTAGGTCTTGGTTTTCTGGATATATCCTAATTAAGGCATTTAAGAAGCCAATTACGGTTGACATACCTTTCCTTGCATACTTGCAGAAATAAATACGAACCAGGCCAGAAATATATTAATTATCTGCTCTTATTATAGTTTGCCCTTCATTTTCACAATTAACCTTTAGACATTTACATGACATTCTGAGTCTTTGTACAAGCGTGATGCATTCTGAAAGGAACATTGTCGCCAACATAAATAAACTGCTGCAATCTTAGATGACTTGGCTTGCACGGTAATTTGCTAACACTAATTAAATAACCTGCTGGTTTTGCAAATTTCATATTTGCGCATTGTGAAAGGCTGTTTGTTTTATTTTGTTTTAAAGAATATCCAATCCTCATTAGAACTGGTCTGTTTATTAGGCTGTACAGGAAATTTTAAACATTTAAACAAGTAAACTGTTATATCAATTGTACAAGATTCTGTGTTCGTGTCGTAATAGTACTGAAGATCTAGAATGGTATATGATTGAAATTTCACACTATGTACTATTCCAATCTATTTTTACTTTCACTTTTTTAGCGAAACTCTAAATAAAACTCTAAAACTAATATTCAGAGACTTAAAGACAGGAAAACTCAAACTCAAACTTTCAACCATGGAGCTGTAGACTGCATGCTGGTAAGTTGTAGAATCTGAATGGACAACCATGGAAACATTAAGTAAGTGGTACTAAGATAATTTTTTCCTTAAGGAATAATGTAAATTAAATGAATCCGTTAAAATATTTCAGACACGCTACAGACATGGTATTGACTGCTCACAGCTATATATTTAATTAATACAATTAATTAAAAAACATCTTTTGTATTAACTTGTTCTTCATCGCTCGTCCATGAAAGGGTAACCCCCACCAAAAACAAGGAGGTTTACAGCAAATTGGGTAGATCTGCACTGAACGAGAGCTCTTCTGAGACATACATGGGTTCTAGCACGTTCCAAATGAAAAGATTTTGATGAAATCCACTGAGAACCAAATTCGATGATTTGCTAAGTGCCGAGACATGACTCTACTCTTATTTATACAGTATTTAGCATTAACCAATCAGAACATCACAATCTCGACCATGGTGCTCTCCTGAAAAAGACAACAGCTGTTGCAGGCATGTTTCCCTGAATGCCAACATCTGGAACATCTGTGGAATGCCCCAGTAGGAGCTGGAATCTCTGGCTGGAGATAAAGAAGTCTGGGCTGGCATTTTCAGCTTCTTGCCACCAAGATGTTCACCAGAAGAAACTGTGAGCGTACTTATGAAATTGTAACCAAAAATGACAAACGTTTTATTTGCTGGCTTCAATTTTATCCTCAGTGCTCATTTTCAAGATCTCAGCAATGGAACCACAGTCTTTTTGGGCAATTTGTCCAGCGTGTCAGATAACGATGTCTGTTGTGATGTCTGTTTTATAGAGTGCCAAGAAGGCTTTCTTTCTCGAAAGATATAACAATTAATTAGCCTGGCCTCCTTCGTCTCTCTCTCTCTTACTCTCACTTGCTCAGTGATGTGAATTTTTAATGATGAGGGGTATTTGTAGTACCATGTATCACAGATCAGAGGGAGAGTGTGTGAATGGAAGATAATGCAAGAAAAGAGCTGTGTGTGAACAAGCCAAGTTTATATATCATTGTAAGGACCAAATGTCGCTGCAAGAATAGAAAAATCTGACATTGTTTACCTTGTGGGGTAAAAAGGGCAACTTTTATTTGAGTGTGACGTTTTCGTTTTGGTTACTGATTTTAAGGTTAAGCTTGAGTAATCGTTATTTAAATGGAAAAGCCTGAAAATATAGCTTTACCAAGACTGTATGTGTGGCAGGGGGGGGGTGTGAGTGTGAAAAAGTGAGGCAGCACTGCAATGCCGTCTCCCCGGCGGCTGGCATTTGATGCCAGCTATCTCATCACTCCCCATTCTCATGCTAATGAAGTTAAAGATCAGACCTTTGACGAGCAGCTACACAGGCAGGTGATGGGTGTCTGAAAGAGGGGAGGTGACTTTGAGCACACCACCATGCATCTTCTTTTACAATGACACATAAAGATAAATGTAGGTATACTGAGGAATTTTCCTCAGGCAACATGCATCCGGTTTTAAGGATTAAGCGATGACTTTGATGTTACTGGAATATGAAACCAGTGGTGATTATGGAACTACAGGTTGCCCATGGTAACTGAGTGTACTGAGTGTCTTTGGAAAATGCTTTAGATGGCAAATATTCAGATAGCAGGAGCCCTGTTGTTATGTCTTATAGGACAAATGTTTGGAGGTTGGGCGGGTTTCCTTATGAATCACCAGATTACTGCCTAACAACTGAAAGGGTAAGCAGTACTGGACAAAAGTCTTAGGCCTCCATTAGATACGATATACCATTGTCTTATCAATTATATAATTACTATATCTAATTTATATTTATTAGAATACAACAAGAAAATTCAGGAGATTTGGATGCACTATTAAAGGCTACAGTATTCTAATTTGAAAACAGTATTCTAATTTGCAGTATTTTAATTTGAAATATAGTGGGGTGAAAGTAAACCTCTCAAATAACAGAAATACTTACGTGGCGTACTTCAAAATGGGACTTCCGTACACCACTGTGACCGAGTAACATAAAAGAACCAACAATATGTTGTGCTTTGGAAAATGTTATGCTAGATAACTAGCACCAGTTAAACCATCACCAGACCATCTATGATTAGATTAAACCAACTTGGAACAACTTGAACTGTTATGATATTATTAATTTAAGCTTACCAGCAATCAAAATGCAATATATATGCTGGTTTTTGCACTGTATTTTTAGCACTGAAATAGCATAACTCATGGCTACTTATTGGCTAGTAACTGCCTGCTAAACTTTAGCTGGTTACTGTGCTGCTACAGTGGACAAAGTTTAAAGCATAAATAATGAAGGCAGAAAACAGAATACTTGTGCTTCTAGTTCTCTACTTTCCTCCACTCGCCGGCTGGGTAGCCTGTTAGCCTAGGCACATTAAGACAATGCTAGCTTGCTAGCTATGGCAGAAAGCCTTATAGCACCAAGCAAATATCAAAAGTACTAATGATTTTGTAATTGTCAGCTTTGTTTTAGATATCATCTCTGTCTGTGAAGCTATGCATTATGTTGGCTCATGTTTTCTGGGCTTGCTTTTCCGATAAGGCTCTGAAACTGTTTTAAAACCACTGACAGACTACAACTACTAACTTTTGTACCCTCTATTTCTCTCTTTGGGTGGATATTCTGATGACCACAGGCAATGTTGTTCTCTAAAATGCTTCAAAGAAGCAACAAGCCAAGCTTAATGGATCAGGTTGCCAGAGACTGGGGTCAGTGGATGTTAACCTCTTAAAGAGCATCCAGGGCTGAGACACATCGTTAGATTATTGTACAGAAACCGTTTGGGAATCCTCATGGGAGCAGGGCAGGATTAGAACGTGCCAATGCAGCAGACACTACTGACATGACGTGCTGGCTGGCTACAGCTAAACATTTGCTCTTGTAATCTATTTTGCAACGCCCTCAAAATGGCCTCAATCCAAGTGTTGAACATTTAAGGTTAGACATCTAATTGACCCCGTCTTGCCCCATTGCTTGGATCACAAGAGCCAATGTGCAGTCAGACCATTCAGAATAGTGATCTGCTATCAGACTGGGCATAAAACATACAAATGAATTTCTCAATTAAGGCCAAATCAGGTTCACCATCCCAGGTTTCATGTGAAAGGTCAGATGGTTGAAAAGCTCATCAGAAACTGATATGGTTTGGATCTACATTCAGAGTGATACCGGTTACTCCCTCTGTAAGCACTAGAAGCAAACCAGACATTCTGGGAGGTATCAAGGAAGAAGGAATTTCCCTTAATGACTTGCTATAAATTATATAATATAAATAAAGGGGTTCATTTTATTATCAAAGAGCACATATGAGGAAAGCAGGTAGTGTGTGTGTGTGTGTGCGTGCTTGTAAATCAGATAAGAGACTTGATCCTGGGATCTCATGGTTGCAAGGCTTAAACTCTACCCTTGCACCTGTGATCAGTTCAAGTGAATATTAGTAAGTGCAAACTTAAATTAGAGGTTGTGAAAAAGGTGGGAAACACAAAAAGGCTTAGCTTAAAATGGCAGCTAAAAACACAAAAGTGTCAGTAAACAAAATGACACCAGATAAGTTTGCCCCTCAAATCTCCCAAACCCAAACAAAACCTTTCTCATAAAACCTTTCATTTTCCCCCTTTCCAGCTTGTCAGTAGCTTCTTTACTTTCCCCATTTCTCCCCCAACCTTTTTCTCTGGACCACTTTCTATTGTTTTACAGAGCTGCATAAACTACTTTCATTTCTTTTGTATTTTCTTTTTCTCAGACACACAAACAATCACACCTTTTACCGGCAGCTTCAACTGTAAAGAAGCCACGCTGAAGCTGAGTCTTGCCTAGTCTGAAAAGCATGTCAGCCAGGTGCAGCTCATGATGACTGAACGAGCTAGGTCATGTGACCATGCTTTTTTACATTGGGTAATGAAGTTTACAGCCTTTTTTTGGCCTTACAGAAAAAAACAAGTAAACAACAAACAAAAAGAAAAGACAAGAAACAATGTGATAATTATTATCTCATTTTTAATTATTTTTATCAATTAAATATTGTATAGATTGACTGACCTTAAATTACATTTATTGACATAGATAAGTTCTTAGGCAAACAAAAATTGGGGATACAAAATGAAATATCCCATAATGAAAGATCCTATAATTTTTGTGAGCATTGTGCTTTATTTTGTTTGCTTATTTGGTTTATTTGATTTCACATTAGCAAAACTGACTATGACATGTGTGGTAGGTTAATTGTTGTCTCTAAAGTTGCCCTTAGTGCATGACTGTGTGTGTGTGTGTCCTACCATTGGTGCCCCGTCTAGGATTGTTACTGCCTTTGCGCCCAGAGTTGCCGAGTGGGCACTGGCTGGATTAAGAGGAAGATAATTAATAATGAATGTATTACCCACAGGGATACACACAAAATAATTGAATTTTATAAGATAGAATATTTGCATTCCCTTAAACAGTCAATATAAATAATAAGAAAAAAAATCTGTTCATAAATTATTTAGTTAGCTGTTATCCGAGAACAGTAAAGCTGAAATTTCCTGCTCACAAAAACTCCTATAACGAAATATCCCCTAATATGTGTGAGCAGTATATAACAGCATGGGCGTATTTCACAAGGTGCCGTGTGGCTATTAGACTAATTGCCTGTGCATTATTAGACCAGTATAATGTGTGTTTTGACTGTTTCTGTCAAACCAAAGTGGTAGACTCAGTTATATCTTAACAAGTAAGACACAGCAGCTAATTACAGTATGTACAATGCTGGTCTGACATCAGAAATAATACGCTCTTACTATGCTATTAAGAAACAACTGAATATTTGTATTACTTTCCCTTTACACCAGGAGAGGTTTAGTCACATTAACTTTGCAAACATTTGTTTCGATTTAAATTTGGTGATATTAAACCTATTAATGACCAGCCTGACACTTTCAATGTAACGAGGCACATCAATCTTACAAATAGAGAAATAAAGTCTATAAGTAAATCAAAGGTCCTGGGCTCTTTTATTCGCATTTTGGCTAAAGAACAATAACACTAAAATCTGTGTTAGTACTATCGACAAACATACAATCAGTTTCTACGCCGTTTTTATGGATCAGTCAGAAATGTAGAGGGAGGGTTATACAGCATCAGCAGCGTCACTGATTCTTTGACCTCTGTTTTTCTTATTTTTGTTGTGGCAATCTGTGGCATATCGGAGGATCACAGGTCTGACTCAAACGACTTCTGTTGGTAGAATACCGTCTTAAGCCTGGTTTATGGTTCTCCGCTACATCGACGCAGCATTTCTGCTTTTCTTGTTAGTTTTATATACAAGATGCCAATTGTAAAATCTAGCTTTAAGAGATGGATCAAGTTAATTAATGTCTAATTAAAAAAGTGAGGAAGTATGAACATTAAAAGGAATTAAAAGGAAAGTGTTCGGTGTCAGTGTTCGGGACATCGGTGTTCTCCGGTACTTTGCTTAGACTACTTTAAAGGTTCCGACAGCTCTTGGACGTGCAGCATGCAGCTTTTTATGCTGAATAGCAAGGCTCATGCAAGCCAAGCAAACTTTTCCCCCCATGGCTTCCATGCCACTGCCTCCCAGCCCTTCTCGCTCTGCAGTGAGTAGTGCTACTTAAAGGCTAGTCCTACTGGAGAAGCAGTACAGTAACCTGGACCTTTGTAAGGGATTTTTGTTACAATGCGATCTATACTTCATCCATTCTCCTCCTGACTCTGACACTGCTCCGATCGCATTGATAATCTCCTTACTAACTGGGCCAGGACTGAAATGGGCTACAGTGGTCTGGACCCAACAAGGTGAAGAGGCTACTAATTACTTTTCATGCAGTTTTTCAGCACCCCTGAGACACATTCTGCCACCGAGCAGCTGCTCGCTTTACGCCAAGGCAGACGTCCTGCAATTCTGCACCCTGGCAGCACAGAGTGGTTGGAATGAGGCAACTTTCTGCCTACGTTCAAGCAGAGCCCGAGTGGGGATCTGCAGTCACAGTACGCCGGTCGCAACTTGGATTTAACTCTGGACGGATTCATCTCTCTTACCATCCGTCTGGATCTACAACTACTCTCCTCCTGCTCCCGCACTCAATGTCTGCCCCTACATTTGGATTTACGCCCCAACCCCAAACCCATGGAGATCGGCAGTGGTCAACCTTTGACTTCTGGCCTCCTAAGTTGCTCCACTGACCCAAGATGCTGATAGATAAGAACTACATTACCTTACAGATCTCTGATAAACTGGTATAATTGCAATAAAAAAACTTGATGTTCATGCTATAATGTGAGTTGGAACTGACCTTTAGCCCTCTGCCTGCAACCTCATGTCTACGACGTTATAGAACTCCCTCTTTTGCATTATTTCTTAAATACATTTAAGCTTGGTATTAAATAATCAAAACCTACCTGAGTCTCCTCTTGGTGGAATTCTCAGCTGCCAGGCAGTTGAAACTGTAGACAGTGCCAGGTGAAAAAGTTGATCTCTTTGCAAGTCCTTACACCCCGCCAATCCTTCAGAAAGCCACAGCCCATGACAATCCTCTCCAATACCTAGACCAGATTTGATTGTAAAAGTTGTTCAAGTTAGGTAAACCAGGAGGTCCTTGATTCTCCACTTGATGGTCAGGGCTTCTGACACCAGAGTGCCACACCTGCTTTCAGCTGCTGATCTCATTTAGTTGATATTTGAGATGTGAGAAGATTCTTACTGTGAGGGGAATATGCCCAGGCTAGATCTCAGCAGGGGTGGATGTTAAAGTCAGATTACTGGGTCGGTGGTGATGACTATATTCAAATAAGCTGGCAGATGTTCAGTGCAAACATTTACTCTGCTTACTATACCTTTCATAATTTGGTAACTGTTTCATCCATTCAGGCATAGCTGTCAATCAGTTCATAGTAGTCATCACAGAGAATAGGCCTCATAGCTGATTCTGGAACGAGGGCTATGGAACTGTAACTGGAACCTTATACAGTTGATTCCGGTTAATTGGACCACATCAGGACGCGATGGTTTTGGCCCTAATAACCAGCTGGTCCGATTAAACAAACATTGTGGAATTTACATGTATAGCGAACGTACAAACAAGAACTACTGTTGCTTACGAACTTTGTTCATTGAAAAATAAATTTGCAA
>JAUZSV010316263.1:0-11704 GCA_034780495.1 Parotocinclus cesarpintoi
GTGTGTGTGTGTGTGTGTGTGTGTGTGTGTGTGTGTGTGTGTGTGTGTGTTTGTGTTTGTGTGTGTGTGTTGTTGTGATTTAAGGCACCTCCCTGAATTAGTTCCAGCTCAAATGACACATCCAAGGGCATGCTTACTTCTTCATTTACAATGCTCGGACAACAAGTAAATTAACAAGTAAATTAACCTACACAATACACACACACACACACACACACACACACACACACACATTTACTCTGTTCATAATGTGGTTACAAGCTCATAAGCGCATCCACATTTTGTAACTACACTCCTTCGTCATGTTGAACGTGCTTTTCTTTCTCACATTTTTTTATCGTGACAGTAATTTTATGCCTACTGAACATCCTGTAACTAGAGCAGAGGGTGTGTGTATCTAGGAGTTATTAAGGCTGTAATAAAGGATGCTAACACGCTCTGCAGAGTGGTGCAGAGGGAGCCATTTCTTGTAGCGCAGTGTCCCCTGCAGGAGCCTGAAATAGCCTAGTATATCATAGGGTTGAGGTGTTAAGAAACCCAGCACAGAGTGTCCGTTTGTCCATACACATACTGACTCCCTATTTTACACCGTGTAGACGCCAAGTGACCTATCAAATGCAAGTTTTAGCAGTTGTAATTTCGGACTAAATGTCGTAATTACATGACTAAATGTAAATGCAAATGACTATAGTAGTTAGAAGTTGCTGAGATGCTGCTTTGTGGAGGAAAACCACAACAATGAAAAAGACACTATGCTCAGTAGCATAGTAAAATGATTCCATGGTTAGGAATGTCCTAAAAACTATACTGCTCACAGCCCCATATGAAATAGCCCCTAATTATTGTGTAACTGAATTCAAAATCAAAGTAGGTCAGCATTTATATTCTTTGTTTTTTAAGATGTGAGCAGATGGTGGTAGGTAGTGGATGAGATCACTGTGAGGAATACAAAGGGGGAATGCAATCAAATAAATCTTTAAAACATTATATATCAGTAAATTAGAACAGGGTAGTGAATAATGTGTTGAACAGGATTAAAGTCTGCTGGAAAGTGTAATCTGGATGTGACATGGTCCTGGGTTTTATAGACTTTTAGAGAAAAATTTTAGTCTGTATAAAAGCACCATTTGTACACTGTACTAGAGCAGGGGTCTGAAACTCAAATTACCTGGGGGCCACTTACCAGGCTGTGTTTTCGATGAGAGGCCAGATTAAAGGATCACGACAAAAAGCAGTTGGAAAAGGGAAAATCAACTATTTTAATATATAATAACTATGTACGCATACAGAATTTCTTTAGTTTCTGAATAAACTCTCCTTTTCTGGGCAAAGGGATATGAGCTGCCTGAAGCATGCAGTCTTTTAGAAACTGTCCCTCTGTAAAGGGCTTCTCAGTTTTGGCGATAAGCTCACTCAACACAGAACACAGGGAAAGATCTTTGTAAAGCTAAGCGACTCGTCTCTCCCTCTCTTCTCCCTTATACCTATACTGCTCTGCATGTTTAGTGGTATAATGATGCCTAAGATTGTACTCCTTAAGCACGGCAACGTTCTCCTTGTATATCAGACAAGTGGCGGTCACGTTAAACTCAACAAATAAACAATTAATCGTCCACCTCTCTTGAAACGGTCTGCGCTCCAAATCAACTTTTATTTTATTTTTTGAGAGTTTCAAAAGAGACATTTTGGCTAACGGAACAAAAAACTAACACGCACAAAAACAAAAACATCAATATACAACAAGTTAATATAAAATATAAAAATGAACACAAAAAGGCATAAATAATTCAATTGTATTGTGGGCCAGATTTATACTTATTTTGTTAACCCGTGAGGGGCCGTGTGAAACTGTGTTGCGGGCCGGATGTGGCCCACTGGCCGGCACTTTCAGACCCCTGTACTAGAGGATATAATATACTGCTCTCGTACAAAAAGCTGGAGTAGTACCCTTTGGTCTACTCCTAGTTGATCAGGGGTTCATCCTACAGCTAAGCAGTGATACCCAAGACTATGCCAGAATTAACTTAGAAGACTCAATAAAGATAGATCAAAGAATGATCATGTGCCCTTACTTTAAACCAAGCTGGTTAGGGATGAACTGGAAGCCTGCAAGTGCAGCATATTTGTGGGACGTTCTGCCACAGTGTTGGGTAGAATGTAATATTTGATTGATGCCTCAAGTGTGTTAGACTGTAATAGCCATAAAGGGTGGCTACGTTATTAAACAAAATAAGCCCTTGATGTTATTATCTGCTAGATTTCTTCTTGCTTCTGTGCTGAAGATATATTGAGACGTTAAACTGAATAAATATACAAACAAATGAAAAATGGGGGTGAAATAGAACAGTATTTGTTGTATAGTTCTTATAGGAGAAGCCAGCAAGGACTTGTTCGAAACAGTATTGGAATGCAGGAAGAAAAATGCCAAAAATGTATGGAAGTAACACTTAGAAATGCCAACATTACTTGTTCCCAATCTGTCTCAGGGCCAGGCGGACTTGTTGAAGCACGCTAAAGCTGAAGCAACGGACACTCTGAGACAGATCCACTGCGCTGCTCACTCCTGCGGACTGGCCAAGAATGGAGCCTCCACATCTCCTGCCTCGCCTCTGCTGCCCCCTCATCCTCGCACCGTCCCTCTCCTACACACCATCCCTGAGACAGAGCCCTTCCCCATGGACCCAAACACTCTTCACTGACACACATGCAGAAAGACAGAAAATTAAAGAGAGAGAGAGAGAGAGAGAGAGAGAGAGAGAGAGAGAGAGAGAGAGAGAGAGAGAGAGAGAGAGAGAGAGAGAGATGTGCAGGTTTATTGCAGTTTAGGCACACATCATTTGAAAGGAGTACAGACTGACTAGGCAGAAAAAAAGTACAACTGTTTTGTAGACATTGAAAGATGGCTGCACAAATCACACAATTGTGGAACACAGCTATGAACCATCATATTGCTGTAATTAAAAATGGCCACAGCTGCATTAGGTTACAGTACAAACTGTCCATAACATTTATCTGAGCCAATTTAACGCCATGTTAATGTCAAAGAACTAGCGTTCAGTCGTAAAGGTCACTTCTGTTGCTGGTTGTCTTTTTGGAAAGGTTGTATGGTCGACACACATGCACCTTCTAAACATGCAGAGAAGGTTATACCTTTCCAGTGTAGCTAATTGTCATGGATTCATGTGTTCTATTAAATATAGTCGTATCTTGGCACTCGACCACCTTGTGACTCGTCAGATTCAGTTCTCAATTCAATTTCACAAAAAGATTGTCTCACTACATTGTCATTTATTCTGCACTCGCTTATACTTGTACAATTTGAGACATGCAACTTGTACACTCTTTCCAGACAAAATGTAGGAGCACATGTCCGTCTCGAAATAGTTCTGGCTCAGTGCAGATCACCTCTGAAATTCACTGTAAACAGTCTCATGTTTTGTTTTTTTTATTTCTACATATATTCCTAGTACATTACCATTTATGATCCTAAGAAAGTTAGTGATAACAGCAAGCCAAAAAGGAAAACTGGATACGGCTTGATGTATTTATAATAAACAATAGCGCTTGTATTTTATCTAATTCCTGTATGTATATACATTGGTTGAACAATGAAACTGAAACACCTGCCATTTTAGTGTGGGAGGTTTCATGGCTAAATTGTACCAGCCTGGTGGCCAATCTTGTGAAGTTGGCCACATCGTGTGAAGATTCAATTAGCAGGGTAAGAGAACAGTTTTGCTTAAAATTTTGCAATGCACACAACGTTATGGGTGACATACCAGAGTTCAAAAGAGGACAAGTTGTTGGTGGACGTCTTTTTGGCGCATCTGTGACCAAGACAGCAAGTCTTTGTGATGTATCCAGGGTAATGTCAGCACAGGATTAACTGTGGACATAAGAGGAAGCTGTCTGAAAGAAATGTTCGGGTGCTAACCTGGATTGTATCCAAAAAAACATAAAACCACAGCTGCCCAAATCACAGCAGAATTAAATCTGCACCTCAACTCAATCCTGTTTCCACCAGAACTGTCCGTCAGGATCCACAGTGTCAATAAACACAGCCGGGCTGCTATAGCCAAACCTTTATCTAAAACCAGGTGTTTCAGTTTCGTTGTCCAACCCCTGTATATTATGCAGTGTGGATTTTCTGGAGGTCTGAAAGAGATTAATTGGGTTTGCATTAGTTATAAAAATGTATTTGCCCTGAGGTACCACTGTTTACAACATAATAAACCCACTATCATGTCACCTGGTTCTCAGCCTGGCTCAGGCCTCTCCAGAGGCTCCCACATCTCAACACACTTTGGGTCAAGGGCTGGGTCTGTGCCACGAGTGCCCATGTTACAGAGCCACCCCTGTCCCTAATGTGTGTTGAAACTGATGAGGCAGAACAAAAACAGGCATCTCATAGTCGCTACAGATACACTGATTGCCATTTCCTTGGCAATCAGCCAGATCAATTTTTTTTTAAAATATGGGAAATATATAATCAAAAGACACTTCAGATTTTGACCACTTCCCATTTTCTTTCTTAAGAATTCTAAATGACAGTATACAGAAACATTTTCTTGATCTTTTCTTTAAATGGAAACTTCTTAATTGCTAAAGACATGTCAAGGAGCTTGCTGTTTTAAACATCTGTTAAATTTGTGTTATTGTCTCCACATCATATTTTTGCCCTGTATGTAATCCAAACAGCACATAGTTAGTTTGTGGGCAGCCATACAAACAAAAAGAAAAATGACCAATAGCACAGTTTGCCCCTGTTGCTGCTAAAAAAACGTTACTCTTTAATCTTCTAAAAAGGCTCCCCACTAGATTTTAGGTAATGACTGTGAAATTGAACACTGACGTTCGACAATAAGCTCTGGCTCACAGTTCCAGTATTCCATCTCAGAGATGTCTGTTGGAGTCAGGGCTCTGCAGATGCCAGCCAACTTCTCCAACCATGTTGGGTTATTATTCATTTTTTGGCTTTCTTTAATCAGTTATTTGTGTTTTAATTGGGAAGGGGTGAAAGTTCATGAACTGACAGTGTTAGTAATAACCCACTCTACTGGTACTGATTGTTTAAAAATGGTATGGTTTGTATTAGGAACAAGATTAGAAAGGGTATCAATATGCTTTTTGCAATATAGTCTACCTTATGAATAGGAATCTGAACTATCAAAATTATTTAGACCCCTGTAGACGTGTCATAAATTTAAATTTGCTGTGTTTCTAGTATTCTGCTATGATGACGTGACAGGATGCTGCTCAGTCGTTTGAACCAGTGGAACTTTCAGCAGCAGCCTGAACAGTTTGATGGCCAAAAACATATGACAGTGACTTGGTGTGTCCTGCCTTTATACTGTAACCTAACGCAGCAGCTTTATCGAAACCTAAACCTTAGTCTGGCCTTTAATCCTATTACTGACCTTATCTTTACAGCTCACTCATGCAGACAGAGTGATTGTGGAGTATCAGCTGTAGCCTGTGTTGGCTAGCAAGGTCCCAGAAATCGTGAAGAACAGTATGATTTGTAAGAAATAGAACTCAGAATGAAAGATAGAAAGCCTGTGTTTAAGGTGTACGTCAAGGTACCTTCTCACATTCATAGATACATTTTCAAACTCTTGTTTTATTTGCTTTATAGACATTAATATGGGCTTTTATCCAGGGGATGCAGTGTACAGTGATTTGCATATGTATTCACCATTTCCTCTGTATTGAACTTTTTCATGTTTTGTAGTGTTAAAATGGGTTATGTACCATTTGATTGGAAGAAAATGCACATAGTATTCGTTTTGTTTATTTAACATTTGTGTCACAAGAGAAAAATGCATTCAAATTGATAAGAAATAAGTCCGAGCAGCCACCCTTGGCTTCAATTACAATTATAAGACAAACTCTGTTTATTTCTGTAGTGATTTTGATAATGGAGCACTGTCATAAAGCAGCTTTACAATTTTATGTAATCTATTAAATGAAGCAAACTTCTCAATCCCATGTTAAGCGAACCTATGGCCACAGTGGAAAGGAAAAACTTTCTAAATGTTATAAGGAAAAACACATAGGAGACCAAGACACAAAAAAGGACCCAACCTCCTTGGGTGACATAGATGTTAAATGTAATAATAGAACTACTTTATCAAATTAAGTTGAAGAGTAATCATTTAAATAAATAGAAGCTTAATAAATATTTGCATAAAGAACATATGTAAAGTAAAATCCAGTATGATAATACAGTAGATAATATGTTACAGTAAATGTTATATTCTGAAGAATAAAATATAACAGAGATGTTAGGATGTTTCAATGAGTTTTGAAGATGTGATTCCTGAATTCTCTTTTGGTAAAAGTGCTTGGTCAGCTTGGTTGGAGCATTTATTTAACTCTTGCCAGAGATTCTGAGGTATTTATCTGGATTTTGAGGTCTTTATTAAGGTCTGGGCTTTGCCGCAATTGCTTTAGAACATGATTCCCACTTTTGTGCAGCTTTGGCAACATACTGAAGGTTGTCTTATTGGGAGGGTAAACCTCTGCCCTAGGCTTGGGTCTATTACAGACTACAATGGGTTTTATTCACAAATTACCCTGTATTGGTCTCTATCCATCTGGCTAATTCCAATTGTATTTCGGTCAAAAAAGTCTAAATTATACAGAAACATTTTTGTTCTACTTTTCTTTTAAAGGAAATGTCTTCATTGCTTTTGGATCTGTGCTTTTGCTGCCTTAAACTTGGTCATTTTTGCCTTGAGGTTTTAAATTTCTTTCCACCATTCATGTATTGCAAATAGCATGCAGAAATAGCAATGGCTCTTAGTTCCACATGCGTACTGAAGAGCTTCCATGCTGAAGACATGACTGACCCTACTCCCTACTTCCAATTTGTTTTTGCGCTATATATAGGGATATATGATTTAGTTGACTAAATAGCACTCAAAACACAACTGAAATCTAACACTTTCTTAACATACGTCAGCTGCAGCCTCATGAACAAACCAGCGCAAAACAAAGAGCCTGAGAAATGTTTGAAGCTCTGAAGGCTACACATATGTACTAAATTCTGAATAAAACTCACTAGCAGCTCTGTGTGACTGTGTTTGTGCCACTGTCTCCCACATGCTCTGCTCAAGTTAAATATGACCAGAACAGAATCATTTGAGATTGAACTGTGCATCTCCGGTAAAAAAAGATGTCCTGTGCACATCTTCTCCCCTCCCCTTTTGAGTAACTGTCTACCTCTTCATTGCTTCCCTGATTTGTTCCCTTTTCTAATCTGTACTCATGGGCCGATTTTCGATGGACGTTCTTGTCTAAGCCAAGTCACAGTTTTTTCTTTATAATGGTTTTTATTGAGGGTATTGCGGACACCGTTTTTTAGCCACACACTGATCAGTACTTTAGAGACACCAGCCTAACCTAACATGCATGTCTTTCGACTGTGGGAGGAAACCAGCGTACCAGAAGTAAACCCACACAGACACAGGGAGGACCCAGGTCCCTCCACCATAGGATTGGACCATTTTGCCGTGAGGCAGCGGTGCTACCCACCGTGCCACCGTGCTGCCCCTAAATTGGGATGTTCTAACGCTTTATTTGCACACAGTTGGTGTTGGACCCTTTTCAAATAATTAGGAGACGTCTGATGTCAATTGGTTGAAGCAGAATTATGTGTAATGTTGCCACAGCAGAGGAAGTGAATGCATATGCAATAATATTTTTTATTATATGTAAATCATATTGCAAAATACAAAGTTCCTTTGTATGTAGACCATTTTGTATAGAATCATGACATATAATTCCAATTAAAGTTATTTCAGTTAAAGTTTGTAACAATACAAAATGTGGAGCTTCAAAGAGGTTGTGGATATTTATGCAATACACTGTATGTTTGTTGGTATGTGTGAGGGCTCTCAGTCCTAAAGTAAAAAGTTTAAAGTGGAAACTGGATGAGTGGGAAATCTGTGCTCTCATTAAGACATCATACAGCACTGAGCGTCAGATAAGCAAATCAATTGTTGTAAATAAATGAATAAAATAGTTTTACGGACATCTTGCTCAGATCATTTCACACCAGTGAAAATATGCTGTTTGTGAATAAAGTGAACATTGTAATAACTGCTGTAACTATTGTGGGTAGCTATATTAATATATTGTTTTCTAATGACAGTATGTCCTACTGTACCCATGGTTTAGGTATCGCTGGAAGGGGAAATATATTCAGGGAAAATGGGGTAGTGGGTGTTGTAAGTGTCTGCAGAATAACACCTCATTTTATTTCTTTTGTTTATAAAGCCTGTAATGTATTATAAAAGTGGAATTGCACCGAAATTGTGTGTCCTGTCATGTTTTCACACTTTTCTAAAAAAGTTATTTGCTTAAAAAGGTCATATGTGTTATTAAAAAAAAATCTGTTATTTTAAAATCCCAATCCACTTTTTGGAAAAATCCAGTCCAGGTTTTCCACAACCCAAATCCCGATCCACTTTTTGTAAAAATCTGGTCCAGGTTTTCTCCAACCCAAATCCCGATCCACTTTTTGGGAAAATCCGGTCCAGGTTTTTCCCAACCTAAATCCCAATCCACTTTTTGTAAAAATCCGGTCCAGGTTTTCTCCAACCCAAATCCCGATCCACTTTTTGTAAAAATCCGGTTCAGGTTTTCCTCAACCCAAGTCACGATTCACTTTTTGGAAAACTTCAATCTAGGTTTTCCACAACCCAAATCCCGATCCATATTTTGCCGCCAGTCGAGGTTTTCATAAATAAATGAATAAATTAAAAAATGAAATAAAATGCTAAAAAAAGAATTAAAGTTGTTTGTTCTACCATTCTACAAAGCCTCAATGAAAATGGCTACTGGAGTTTTACTGAAAGCAGCATTTGTAATTATATAACAGTTATCTTTTCTTGGCATTTTGAAATTTTATTCCTGATCCACTTTTTGTAAAAATCCGGTAGAGGTTTTCACCAACCCGAATCCCGATCCATTTTTTGGAAAAATCCGATCCAGGTTTTCCCCAACCCAAATCCTGATTTAGTTTTTGTAAAATTCCAGTCCATGTTTTCATAAATAAATGAATAAAAGAAATGAAATAAAATACAGCTGTTTGTTTTACCATTCTACAAAGCCTCGATGAAAATGGTTATTGAATAAAAACAGATTAACAGAAAAGTTTTACTGAAAGCAGCATTTGTAATTATATAACAGTTATCTTTTCTCACCATTTTGAATTTTTTTTCCTGATCCACTTTTTGTAAAAATCCGGTCCATGTTTTCCCCAACCCAAATCCTGATCCACTGGTTCAATTTTTTCAACCAATTCAAATCCCGATGCACTTTTTGGAAAAATCCGGTAGAGGTTTTCCCCAACCCGAATCCCGATCCACTTTTTGTAAAAATCAGCTGTTTGTTTTACCATTCTACAAAGCCTCAATGAAAATGGTTATTGGTTGAAATCACAGATTAACTGAGAAGTTTTACTGAAAGCAGCATTTATAATTATATTACATTTACCTTTTTTTCTTTTTGATTGTAATGTAAAATTGCATCACAAACACATAAGTCATCAGATGTTCCATTAATTCAGGTGTAATCAAAAGTAACCTTAATTAAATCCCCGTATTGTCAGGGACAGAGTGAAATTGCAGTCTGCATATAGGTTGCTCCTGCTTTACTGACAGGTGCTGGTCTTGCAGGAAGTCTTGGTAAAAACTAAGCTTCTGCCTGAACTCTTGCATTTAGAGATTTGCCCCACTTCCTTAAAGAACAGCCTCCTGTGTTTTCCCCTGCTCATATTAGTCATGGTCACTGAGGAGGATCTGGAGCTTAACCCAGAACTTACTGGTCAAGGGCTGATATTGATTAAAACCAGGCCATTTCCAAAATCCGGGCAGCTGACTTAGCAACCTGTGGTCTTGTCGTCCTGGATCACACCGAATTAGAGGGTCACAGCCTCTGAACTCCTCTGATTTCCAATCAGTTGCAGGGACAGAACTGTGAATAAAAAATAAGCCTGTTAAACAAGAAATAGACTAATTGATTTAACAACAAAGTGGGTGTTACTCTGCCATGGATAGGAAATAAAAATCTAACACAAGTTTTTTTTCCATTATTACTTTATCTGCAGCATAACTGACATTCTTTTAAATATTTGCTGAAGTAATTAATTCCATGAGAAAAACAGAAAGAAACTAGCTCTGACTGAAAGCATTTAAGCATTTGACAATACGTAGTGCCTGTAGAGGATTTGCATGGGGTGTCCTGTAGTTCTGCTCAACAATTGATTATAAAATCGACTTTTTACACTGTAACTTTGGTGCAGCAAAGTAATATTGACCAAGTAAAGCGGAGTTGATTATGTCCTGTACTTAAACATCCATCTTTTCTATCTAGACTGTCTGCAGTTACTGGAAGGTACAACAAGCATCATTTGCATAATTGATCAAGGCTGAGAGATGTTTGTTAGGTTTTACATGTACAGTAATGCTTGAAAATGTGAACCCTTTATAACTGCTATATTTCAACATAATTATGATGTTAAACATAATCAGACTTTCACTCAAGTCTGCAATAAAACAAGCAGAGAACCATGTTAAACTGACAGAAATGGCACACTAGGTCATTTATTTATTGAGGAAAATGGAACCTTTGCCTTCAGTATCTAACATGACCCTCTTGTGCAATAAAAAAACGCAACAACATATTTCTGGTAACTGTTAATCGGTCCTGCATATAAGCTTGGATTAATTGTAGGCTCCATAGATAGCAGGTTTAGATGTTCCACAGCATCTCTATTAAATTAAGATCAGGACTTTGACTTGGCTGTTGTGAGTTTAGGATTGCTGTCTTGCTGCACGCCTCACATTCTGTTTAAATTAATTTAATGGACAGTTGTTCTGAAATTTCTCTTTAGAATTTTTCAGAATTCATTTTTCCAGTGAAAATCACCATGTTTTGTTTTTTTCTTATGATGTGTTTTTCTTTCTCTTTGCCTGCCAGGATTGGTATTGTTACTAAGTTAAGGGGAGGTGTAACCAGAAAAGAATTCATATACAGTCGATTCCGGTTAATGGGACCACATTGGGACGCGATCGTTTTGGTCCTAATAACCGACCGGTCCGTACGTACAAACAAGAACTACTGTTACTTATGAACTATGTTTATTGAAACGTGCAATTGTCGTCTTTGTCAAGCCGGTAATTTCCACCAAACAACGCTGACTAGTGTTTGATGTTGCTTGATCTTATCCAGGAAACCAATTTTTTAATCTAACGTCAAGTCCCGCCGTGGCATTTTGGCAGGGGAGACAAGACACACACACACAGTTCACTGACTAAAGTGTTCTGATGGAATTCCTTGCACGTGTTGCCAGACACTCGTGTTTACGCTTAACTTCAATTCGCCTAAAAGCGGAGATGCAGATGCATCCAATAATGCTGGCTACTGGGTGCTTCGTTGTGGAAAAGAAAGTGGTGGGCATGTTCACCTGCCGCTGGTTTTTCTCTTGTCAACACAACTTTTCGGATTTCCTGACCTTTGATAAAAGCATAAATTCTTCCGGAGATCACAGGAATCCTCCTATAAATCGCTGATCGCTAGGTGGCGACTTGTGGCTTATTTTTCTTATTCCAATTTGCTCACGTTCTTTGGTCCGATTAAGTGGAATTTTGGTCCAAATAAGCGAATAACATTACAGGTATATAATAGGATTTGTTTC
>JAUZSV010316367.1:0-11702 GCA_034780495.1 Parotocinclus cesarpintoi
CTACACCCTGTCTGCTATTTTATGTAATATTCTTTGCATATTTACTTTTCCATTTTCATTTTAGTTAGCTGTAACTTAGTCACAACCGGTGAGATTACATGTTTTGTTGCTTTCTTAAATAAAATAGATCAACACAGCTTCTGCAAGGATTCAACATAACTAATACATATGTCTGCAAAGGCCATGAGAGTTAACTGTGTAACAGGAAGACCGCTTAAGTGCATCACAATTTCCAGAATTCTGTGTATCTTGCTATACTGGATGTGTCCCAAATCACCTGCTACATTACCCAGTATGTCAGAATATTAGTTGCATAATTTGTAAACTAGTGTAGTGGATGTGGGTTTGGGCCATGCCAATAAGGACATTATGGTTTAATTCAAGCATAGAGAGTCTGACAAATATTGTAACACAAATATAAATGTTTATGACAAAAGTGGCTCAGTTTATGTCTACCTCTAAAGAATGTAGGCTTAGTGAACTGAAATAGTATCTGGCCTAAGCAATTATGATATAAGGGCAAGGCTGTGCCGAGACTTGGACCTTTTTGTCAAAAGTTTAGTACCTTAATCACTGTGTCACCACAAAATAAAAATGATTTATTATTTTACATATATTAATTTGATTGTTTAAAGCTTTTAATGTTTTTGCTTGTTTTTTTAAGTACAGTTTATGTGATCTTTTTTTATGTCATAAAAAAGAGACTGAATCTTTTCTTTATGCAGCCTTCATGGTTAACTATTGACTTTGTTGGAAGCTGGCTTTGACCCTGAGTCCTTGTGGACATACTGCAGCCTAGTTTGTTAAGTGGACAAATTTTCCTCATGATATATGGGTACCAGTAGGGGCCACCAATTCTAATAATTAGAAAGTGATTGAAGGTGGCGAAGCCTAATATTTTTCAAGTTTGTGGTTAGATAAATGTCTGTCTGAAAGGGAGCCAGGGAACCATTGAGCAGCACAAAAAATATTTGTCCAGGCCAAGATGTCTAACATAAATCCTCCTCCATTAGGCACCCAAAGGTAACAGGTTTTACATCACATGGAGTATACTGCTGGTGTGACAAGCAAGTGCTGTACTTGCTTTCTAGAAAATACCCATGTTCGATGCACTGACTGCAGAGACAACATGAATATAGAACAAATTGGAACATTTGGTGAAACCTCAAGGTGCCAGCAAAATGTGTATTAAAATCTGCAGTGTACTGATTCATGTACATCTGCACTGATTCAGCACAGGTTGCAATATGTTGGAATCCCGTTCAAGGATTTCGCCTATTCACAGTAATAATATTACAGTAGTAGAAAACCTCATCAGGTTTATCTGCAGTAAGTAATTTTGCTTTAGGGTTGATGTAACTGCTAGAGTAAGAACTGAGACTAGAGGATTAAATAGCACTGTAAGAGAAGAGTCTTTTAGCAAACAAGCTTTCCTTTCCATTGGAATCAGCACTTTCTTACCCTAATGAGATGGTCTGTCACTCACCTGTATTGGGGCTTTGTTCTCCGGCCTTGCCAATTATACATGTACTCACATTGTTCCTTGTGATTAAGATGATCCTGAGTAATTAGTCACAGCTTCTTTGTGTGAGCTGAGATGGTGTAAACACCAGGAATGCATTTCATCTTAAACATGGCAAACCAAATGGAGTGGAAAAGTGTTCTTACTTATCTATCCTCAGGCCAAAATGTGGTAAACTGCATGCTGGACTCAGCCATAAATACACACACATCTCACAATTAGACTGATATACAATTTGTATGTTATGAATAGTTTAATGATGATGTTTTTTTTATTTCATTCCATAAAACAATGGGGGCATCCAAAGCAATCCATTGCATTTTAGTTGGAAGCATAAATGCCTTTCTTCTCATTCAGATGTTACTCATAGCATAATAAAAGTAGATTTGAATTATTAAAATAAGAGATGCAAAAGTATTCATATTATAGCCTATAGCTCATAGAGTTTTTGCTTTTTCCAGCCAAGACCTATGAAGAAATCATCATTTTGTGCCTTTCACTTCATGTTTAACTGCCACAGCCCATTGCAGTTGACCCAAAAAGTTTAGCTTGGCAGACATCTTTCTGTGCTTCCCGCCAGGGAGACTTATGCTAATGCCATCTCAAAATCTCCAGGCTCGCCTTTGAGAAAGCAAATCTTGTTTGCTCCTTCATGCTGACAGAAATTCACAGAACCACAGAAATGGGCTGGTCCTCCAGGCCTTTGCTTAATTATCACCCTCCTAAATCACATTCACTCACTTTGATGTATGTTAATCAAACAGTTATACTGTTTCCTTTATTATATTATTCACAGTAGTTCATTTTAATGCTTAAATGGGGAATTAATTGTTTATTCTCCTAAACAGGTTGAAATCTACTTTGACCCTGCATTCTAAGAGGGAACACAAGAAATACAAAGGCAGCTTTTTGTAATTTAGTTGGATTGTTGTTGCCCTAAAAAGATTAGACAATTCAAATGCAGCATTCTGGAAAGCCTGACTTGGCTTGCCTGGAAGAAGTAGACACGTATGACAATAGCTTTGCTGCCTTTGTATTGAATCTGATGGCCAGTTCAAAGAGAAGAATAAAGGACACATGTTTCTCTGACATGCTCCTTTCCTTGTAACTTTGAAGGTTTTGCTGCAGCATAACATTTTAAATTGACTATGTGGAAATAATTTGTATGGGAACTAGCATTCTTAATTACTGAAATTGTTAACAATATTATATAATTTCTAAATGTTTAAAGAGAAATGTTTGTACCACCATGTTATAACATTTTGGTTTTGGGATAATGCCACAGTTAATGATCAGTGAAAGTTCTTTTAGTGTTATAATGAAATTAGTGAAATTGTTTCGCTCTTTTTATTATCTGCCTAGGTTTTTACATTTTACAACCACAGGCACAGGCGTAAATTTCAGAGTTTCTTAAGCAGATGGCGAACAGCTGTATTTTGGTCCAACCTTAAAGTGCACTTACATCATGTTTGGTCCACTGTTCCTAAGACACGCATTTAATACATCTAAAATTATTCCAAACACTTAACATAGGTGCAAAGTTTCCCATATGAACTGAAAGTGAGAGACACAGACAGCACCAAATGCAGGGTTCCACACTTCAAACTCAGACAGCAGTCTCTGGAGTGCACATGCTTTCGAACGGAGGTGTGAAGTTGAAAATGGCACACCATCGGTGGTTCACACATGCAATGTATTTGAGGGGCTCAGTGTGGCTGTTTGTGAATTGCTTATAAAACTGTGCAGATGAATCAGATAATTCATATTTCCAGTTTCTTTCATGTAAATGAATAACAATAAATGATCTAAATGCATATTTAAAAGTAGGTCCTGAGCACAATGACTGGTACTTTCATGCGATTCACTTTTTTATATTAAGAAGAAACAAGGTGACATGGGGGCACACTTAATACACATTGATAACTATGCTGTAGCACTTCACAATGGTGATCATTAGTTGCTAGGTAACTATATAGGAACAAGGCAGGGACTGGTGTTTTTTAAATCTTTAACTTGGGTAATTCATAACTACCAAGGTATACTAAGTTAATATCAACTTATAATAAGTGTAATGGTCTGACTATATCATGGTCCTGGAAATATTTTGGATAACATTTATATAAATTTTCGTTATTTCCTAGGAAACAGCCCTATTTTGTTCATGTGCATTACAATCCCACCTACAAATACACTGCTCACAAAAATTAGGGAATATATCAAAATTAAATATCCCCTAATTTTTGTAAGCAGTGTAGTTACTCACAGGGCTTTCTGAGTGCTCTAAATAAACAATATTTGCTGTGTCACCCTTCCTAATTTTCTTGTTGAATGCTAGCTCTGTAAGGCTTTTTTATTATCATGACAGGGTATTTCATTTTTACATCATGGTGAGAAACACAGTAAACAAAATACAACAGTAAAGAAATAGGATTGTAGTAGCCTAGCGGTTAAAGGACCCTCCAATGGAGGTGGGATTTGAAGCTAGTACCTCCAGTTCACTAGCACTATCCCAAATTTATATGCTGTTGTATTTTGTGTATAGTGCTTCCCACAATGTCCTGTGTTAAAGAGCACAAATTTGCACTTATAAACCAAAATCTTGATTGAATAACTTTGTTTTTAAAATTATAATGTTGGAGCAGTTGAGCATTAGGATCTGTGAAAGTTGGTTCCATTTAAGAGGAACAAAGAAGACTGCTTTTGTATGTTTAGAGTTTACCTTGGGAATGGTTAACTTACTATTTCTTAATGAACTGAGTGTTCTGTCGGGCTTATTTATCAGACAGATATGAGGGTCCTGGAAAATTTAGTAATTTATAGATAATAGAGCATTAAAGTCAATTATGTCTTCAAATGTAGATGTAAATGTGATGTGATCTGTGCTTGTAGTTTTAGTCAGAACTCTGGTTGTTCCATTTTGAATCAGTTTATATTTTTCTTTTTTTAAAATATGATCAGGATATTACAGTAATTATTCATACTAGAGGTGACGGCATGAATGTGTTTCTCTATGTCTTGTTTGACACAGTATCTTTAATTTTGTTATTGCATAGGTTAAATGTTATTCACAAATATCACTGGAAACAAAATGTATACAAAGTTATAATACAAAATGTATGTTCCTCTGCCTCCATTTTCATTGACTATTACTGATAATATATAGATTTATGATTTTAGACACTGTAGTGTTGGCTGATACTATTTCACACAAGTTATTAGGTCCCTAGAAGGTGATTAAAACTTTTTTAAAATTTGGCTTATTGCTGCTTAATTAACTTGTCCTCCTTGGTAATTAATAGTGACTTTAGCTTTAATATATCACATTTTATTAGTCTCTGCTGAATATTTGCTAGGTTATAAGGCATATTTTACTAACATTACTATAAGATACAGGTAGCAAGCATGATAGATTGACAAAGTAATGGGCAGAGCAACACATTAATTTAAAAGACCGGAATGGATTGTTTATGACATGACTTTTATCGCACTTGTTGCCACTGTATACAAAAAACCCTGATGTTTGGTGATAAAACTAACAAGGTCACTTTTATAACCAGTGGAAAAAAAAACCTGCCTACAAAAAAAGTTTTTGTTGTTAAGGTTGTGGACTTCAGATGCAATCCTGGCACAGTCTCACTTTTAAATATGGTCAAAGAATGGAGGAACAGTATCTCCTTCACCAAGACAGCAGGGCAAAGGGTGTTCTTTCTGTGGCAGCTGAAGAATATTCAACCTACCAGTGTCTTAGTGATGCATTTCTGTGATGCTGTGCTCGCCGATTGCCGTGACAGAGCTGCTTATCCAGCTATTTAAGTTCGGGTTCTAGCGCTGTTCGTGGCCAGGTCGTCTGATTCTATTCGCGCACCTGACCATCAGTGCGCACATGCGCACCTTGACACGCCGCGTCTGATTGTTCTGCCGTTTGCTGCGCCGCTCGCGGCAAAAGGGTTAGGCCAGTTGGTAACGTCCCAGGGCTTGTAGTGCCGAAGGACGGGTAGGAGGGGAACCTCCGAGGTAATTAGTGTTTTAGGGACACATGGCGTCCCTGCGCTGTATAGCCTCACTCTAGCCGGCTGCCTGTTCCAATTGAGACGCACCCCAGCTGGCTTCTTCACGCTACTTCCAGCTTAGGCTCGCCTCCTCTCGCGATTTGTTCGTGCCCATGCTATACGCGCACTTGAGCTATAGCTCGCCCTCTGGCGTTCTGGAGTTTCTCCATGCCTCTGACATTCCGGAGTTCTCCGCACCACGAGACGTCCCAAATCAGCACTTTACGTCTGTCCCCTGGCACTTTGGTGTTATGCCATTCAATTCGTGCCCTGGCCAGCTGGGGAGTTGGTGTTATAATGCACATGACAACAGCTGCGCACTTTATCTCCTTTTTAGTTTCTTTTATTATTTAGGGCTTTTTCTCCCTTTTTCTTCTTTTATATAGTTAATATATATTATTTCCCCATTCTTATTATATGCCGTGGGATTCCGTCTATCCCGCATACATTTCATAACACTATAATACAACAAGTTGTCATGATTTAGTACAAAAGCAGGAAACAAAAGTGTCTTTGATGAGCAAAGATGGCCAGATGATCTCCAGTTTGTCAACGAATGTGTGGGGAAATTTTAAAAATTATAAATGTTTACTATGTAAACTATATAGATCAAAGAAAGATTGCAAGGGATTTCCCTGAGCAAGGCCTTTAACCCACAATTGCTTGAATTATAAGACTATATTCATTGTAAGTCGCTCTGGATAAGGGCATCTGCTAAATGACAAAAATTTGAACCACCATTGAACATAGCTGATGTTTCTCTGGAGAACCTTTGTTAAATTCACAAATGCCACTTAAAACCTTACTGTGCAAATTTACCATCACCATCCTATGAATCAGTTTTCCATGTCTTTTTTTGAAAGAAAAAAATGGATGCAGTGTGCTCAGGACCAAAGACTAAAAGGAGCGTCCAGACTGCTATCAGCAAGACGTCCAAAATCCAGGGTCTTTCGTGGTATGTTGCTGTGTCAATGCCTGTAACACCCGAAACATAAAACTGCGTGGTATGCCCTGCACCAAAATCGCAACATTGCATTACATTAAGTGCTTTACCGTCTAAACTTTAATTTGGAATGTGTTGCAGGCCTGAAATGCAGGAATAGTTTTTTAAGAAATGAAATGAAGTTGACCAGACAAAACATAAAAACATCTCAGCTTCATACTATCTGCAATCAAATAAAATGATAAGTAAAGGTAAGAAGGTTTTTATATGCATTGTCCATGCTGCCCCAGCCTTTTCTGATCTGGGGTTGTAAATAATGGATTCTTATTATATATGTGCTGTCAGTCTGCACATATGCCGACATTCACATATTCACTTTTGGCTACTTCACGTTGCTTTTTTTTTTTTTTTTTGCTTATTGCTTGTTATTTGTGCTTTTATGTCCTACATAATAAATATAATTTTATTATATCAATTTATCTATAATGCATTAGAAATATTATGTGTACTTGTCTGGTCTGTTTAAAATGTTAGATGTCATATGTGTGTTTGTATCAATGCAAATCTGTGTAACATACTTGGCAACATTCTATAATAGCATGTGTTTGGTGGCTATGTTATGCTCACCATAACTCACTGTATCTCAACCCAGTGGAACACTTAAGTGAGACAGTCATCAAAACATGAACAAATGGTATATCTTGTTGAATGGATGGTGTTCCATCCCTCTACTACAGTCTCAGAGACTTACAGAATCTACAGTGCATCCGGAAAGTATTCACAGCGCTTCACTTTAGGCAGTTTTGCCCATTCTTCTTAGCAGTACCTCTGAAGCTCCATCAGGTTGGATGGGAGACGTCTGTGCACAGCCATTTTCAGATCTCTACAGAGATGTTCAATCGGATTCAAGTCTGGGCTCTGGCTGGGCCACTCCTAGACATTCACAGAGTGTTCCTGAAGCCACTCCTTTGAAATGTTGGCTGTGTGGCTTGCCACCACCATGCTTGACTGTAGGGATGGTAGTGGCCTCGTGATGAGCAGTGCCTGGTTTTCTCCAAACATGACGCCTGGCATTCTCACCAAAGAGTTCAATCTTTGTCTCATCAGACCAGAGAATTTTGATCTCATGGTCTGAGAGTCCTTCAGGTGCCTTTTGGCAAATTCCAGACATGCTGCCTTGTGCCTTTTAAAATGAAAGCTGCATGAGGTGGACTAGTAGTCTTTATGAGTCTGCATGTCCTTCCCGTGTCTGTGTGGGTTTACTCTGGGTACTCCGGTTTCCTCCCACAGTCCAAAGACATGCGTGTTAGGTAAATCTGCATTGATACCTAAAACATTCATTCATTATCTTTTATATTCTAACGTGTACATTTTGAATATCTCTGAATGCACAGTATTGTGCAGAAGTCTAAGGTCACCAATAGATTGGATATGCAAGTTGTTTAACCATTGGTTGTCATCTACAGTACAAAGATATTTGATCAGAAATGGAGTAGCAGTTAAAAACTCTTTTTTTAAAGCTCACAAAGACTGGAATGAAGATCAGAATGGAGGAACTTGCACCGTATTGTATATGACTTATCTATCACATTATACTGTAGATACATCTGACTTTCGTATGCCATTTAAGGCTAGATTTAAGAATGGGAAGCAGGTGTTTTGTGTAGACCTTTAACATGGATGTCTTACAATGGATGGATTTTTCCATTTACACCAAAACATTTTAACCGTCAAGAGTATCCTTTTTTTTAAAGCTTTTCAAGGCCAGATTTGAGAGCGTAGACGTGGAATGCTTGTGAAAACCCTGAGACCTATCATCACCACACCTCTTGCGATCCCATCTCGAAAAATTTCTTCGCATCCTTTGCTGATAGGTGCTGTTTATATTGACAAGACTTCCAGCCTGCCTTGTGGAAGGCTTTCTCTTTTATAGTTATTTTTTACATTTGTAGAAGTTGCCCAGTATTATTATGTGTCCAACAAAACGTGTCTGCATCCTAAATTACACTCATTCCCATGTTATAATGTCTTTGTCGGCTATTCTGAATTCAGTGCACTGGAATGCAGTTTGCAAAGAGTATACCAAATAGTACGTGTTGATATTTTAAAGTAATATCTAGAGTTTGGGGCACAGCCTTGGACTGCTTTTGTCTATAAAATTACAACGTTTGGTTGGTCCCAGTATTTTCTGGCTGTAGTCTATAATATGTTAGAAGGAAATTTACCTCACAGCAAGGACTTCCCGGGTTCAATCCCAGGGTGGAGCGGTCTGGGTCCTTTCTGTGTGGAGTCTGTATGTCCTTCTTGTGTCTGTGTGGGTTTACTCTCACAGACCTAAGACATGTTAGGTAAATTGGTGTCTCCAAAGTGGTCCTTAATGTGCGACTGTGTGCATGACTGCTTGTGTGCGTGTGCCCTATAATGGATTGGCGCCTCGTCTAGGGTTGTTCCTGCCTTTGCGCCCATATTTGCCGGGTGGGCACCGGCTAGCACGTGACCCCGTCTGGATTGAGTCTTTATTTAAATTTTAGTATAATCAGCATAAGTCTGTCGGGTCTGAGTTTGTGTGACTATGGCAAGTTTAGGAGTTCTGGATTTTTTAGTGTCATGACTCTTTTGGCTGTCAATCGGCTCTACATTTTATAACTCAGGCTGGCGTCGGCTCCCATTGTTCATTTTAAAAAGTCCACTCAGTCGCACATTCAGTAGAAGAGTGGTGCAGCTAAATATTTTATTAATTGTCCAAAGAAGAAGTCATTTAACACGGTCTTAAGAAGTATTAAGCCGGTGTAATAACCACTCAGAGACTCCTTTGATTTGCGATATGAATTAACACTGCAGTCAGTCGTAATGACAATGTTTCACAGGTGCTATTGTGCTATCAAGCTAGCAGTCTCGGCCACATTCATCTGATGATGGACAGGATTTGAAACCTTTTGAAGTTTCAGTGAATAGAAATGCCTGAAAAACTCGAAATTGATCACAAAATTATCACAAAAACAAAAAAAGATGCACCTCCCTGATCCCCGCTATGTCTTGAATCTCCAATCTCCTGAACTCTCCTGAACCTTTAGCGTGCATGAAGAAATCTCAATGGACCTCTAATAACAAGACGTATGTTGGGTCACCGCACACGGCAACCTTCTCACGTCCAGTAATTTCAGTACAAACGTTTTGTTCTCTTCAGTAATATTTTATTTGCTTGTTTTAATTTTTCAAAACTATTTTTTCCATAATAAATGTTGTACTTTTGAGGTCAATAAAGAATCATCACAATCAAACAGAAAATACTGTAGAAAAAGAAGAGCACTGGTAGAATTAGAAAAGAAAGGAACCAAAACACAGTCGAGTGCAGCTTTAGTTCAGGTTCATGACTTCTTCATTGGGCGAGACGAAGAGACGGATGGACAGAGAGACAGGGGACAGAACATACACTGCATAATGAAAGGAATTAACCGCTTATATTTGACCTATTCTTGCTCTCTTTTGAAAAGATCATTATACTTCTCTGTAATGGATTTTCTCCAGCATCGGAAATGTTTGACTTTCCAGTTCTGGATGGTGATGTTAAGTGTGATGACCGTATGAAGCCTAAAGAAATAAAGTGAGAGAACTGCAGTCTGGCTTTGCTTGCATCATGTTCAGTTCTCTATCTAGCAACACTTAGTAACATTTAGTTTTTCTTGTTTTTCTTTACCTTTTATTACTGAAAAGAAAATGTGGAGGAGCAGGGATAACTGGGGGGCTGTACAACAGGCTATAAAACACCACTGTCACAGTCCAGAGAGCACATTTAGATGTGGGTGTTGTATAAACATATGTAATAAGATACTGTTGCGTGCATCAAGTTCCAGAGCGGTCGCTTTTTTGAATTCACTCCACTGTTTTTATGGCCTTAAAGGTTCCCTCCAGCAGAGGAAAGGTGGCCTGGAGATTGCTTTCGAGATTGCTTTTGGATTCCGGTGGGCTTTGTGTTATTTGCACCCTTGATAGATTTTAACTGGGAGCCTCGAGAGACTCTGCATTGGCTCTGTGAGAGGTGCGAAGAAAAATTATCATTTACGTCGTCCTTTATCTCGGCTCTGCTGTATAAAAATGTCCTGGCATTTTGACTCGAGTTGATTGATAACGTTTCGTTGGCCAAACATAAAGGTGCAGATGGGTTCATATTGGTAATCTGCTTTCCTGGTAGTAATGCGCTATTTAATCAGCTATGTTATCCTCAGAAGTCCACTGGTCCAGCTGAACCCATGCCAGCCCCGGCTGCTGCTGTCTCTCTGCACCTGCCGCCGTCTGGAGGAAAGCGACGTGTGAAATGCAATATCTTAGATAATCCGACTATTTTCAGAGTTTTGTTTTCCAGTTCTTGGTTTTATACACAGGATATGGTTTTGCGTTATTCTTTCATAGAGAGAGAGAGGGAAAAAAAGTCTTAAAAGTCCTCTGAAAAGTGGGTCGTCCGGTGAAGTAGAGATCAAACGTAGTACTCCTTATCCTTGTTCTTCTTGCCCTTGGCTGTGGTCTTGGCCACACTAGTCGGTTTCTCCTTGAGCACGGTGCCGTTGGACTGTGCCGAGTTGCTGATGTAGTTACGACTTTCGTCCACGCGGTATGAGCCCTCGTCACGATTGCGGTACTTGTACATGGCGTACAGCAGGATCAGGATGCACAGGGCGGCCGCTGCGACAATGCCCACCACCATACCTGTAGTGCTGCTTGACCCCCGCACTACCTCCACCGGGTCAGGGTAGACCTTCAAGCCTGGACCTGTCGGGCTCGCTAGAGAAACACACACAAAGATTTCAAGGTTAATGTCCATCCATACAGACGTAGTCTGCACTAATAATGGCATTTAGGTAGCACTTAACGGTATTGGAATATTGAACAGCTAACGACGCGTCCATTATACCTTTTGTACAGCCGCAAATATATATCCATGGTAACAATTCAGGGAACATTTAGTGCTTAATTGTACCATTTGTGAACTGCTGGCTGTCCAGTTAAGATTCAAACGTAAATAAGTTAATTCTTTTTTCCAAACCCAGCTAACAGGAATGGGTACCTAGGTCTAACTATGTCAGCTCTCTTTTGGGGGGGGCAATGTTTTTGGGAGCACTGACCAAGAAATGTATTTCGGTGGCTTGAATTAAATATTTCACCTTGACTCCTGCACGCATCACCACAATGT
>JAUZSV010316570.1:0-18420 GCA_034780495.1 Parotocinclus cesarpintoi
TGTGTGTGTGTGTGTGTGTGTGTGTGTGTGTGTGTGTGTGTGTGTGTGTGTGTGTGTGTGTGTGTGTGTGTGTGGACTGTGGTAGCCTAGCGGTTAAGGCACTGGACACTGTGGTAGCCTAGCGGTTAGGCAATGGACTCTGGACCTAAATGAACCTGATGGTCCTGGATTCAAATCCCACCTCTGCCAAGCTGCCACAGTTGGGTCCTTAAGCAAGACCCTTAACCCACTTTTGCTTGAATTGTGAGACAGTATCAGTTGTAAGTCACTCTGGATAAGGTCGTCTTCTAAAATTCTGTAAATGTAATGTGTGTGCGTGTGTGTGTGTAAATCTACCCTACCAGTTGTGATGTCTCTTGCTTGGTAGCTCCATTCTAAATTCTGCTCATTCCATTGTAGATTCTGCTGAACTTTTAATGTATAAAGCTTACTTATTCACATCTACCAATTCTTATTCACATTACTTATTCACATCTACCAACATCTAACAATTATTCAGATCTACCAGACCAGACATCATGGGCTGGGTGTGGATGCCTCAGAGCAGACTGGACATCTCATCTCACAGCTGAATGCATTTGCTCTCAGCATTTCTCTGTCGTCCATACTCCCCAGTGCTCCTTTTTCAATCCCCCATTTCTCTCTCGCTCTCCATTATCTTTTTTTTCAATCTTTCATTCTCACGCCCTCAATCTCTCTCTTAACCCGGCTCCATTTCACTATTTCTTATCTTTCCCTTCGCCATACTGCTCTCGATCCATGCAGAATTTTCCATCCAACTCCCCATTCTTCCGAGTGCTTGCTAACCAAGTAACGAGCACAGCAGCGGACTGCCACTTGGTATTTACACACAATCTTCTGGCCTTAATTGCTGAGCTGATTTGCCCTAGTCAAACATCATCATGTGATCTCAGTGGCAAGCAGGTAAACGCTTTGTCTTAATTAAAAAGAACGACATAAAGATGTATAGACTACTTTACCCAGAGGCCCTTTGAGTCCGCACTATACTCTCAAAGGGTCCGTGTTTGCTTTGGCTCGGTAATAAATATAGCAGTACCGCAATCTGCTCTGCACCCACTCCAGTAAGCATTTAACCAGACCAAGATGAGTAATTGACCATTCAGAACGGCGCCTCTGTAAGCCGCCCGCTGATTGTCCATTATGCGTTATGGGCAGAACGTGTTGGAGAAAACATACTGATTAAGCATAACTTAAGCTATGTTCCCATTATCCTTCTGTCTCATTTAACAATGATACCTGAGCACCTGCTCATCCATTCTTCAATGCCTGAACCTTGGCATGCTGCATGAATATGTATGAGCACGCTTAGAAAGTGTTAGTTGTTTTGGTGCTGAAGCTGTCGATTAGTATTGGGAATACATCAAATGTGATTTTAAAAACTGTATTTTTTGTACATTGGTTCCATAAAATCTACTCCATTTGATTGTAGGTGTTAACACCAGCATGATAATGGCAAGGTGGATGTGGTGGTGGATACTCAAAGTGCAGCAGGAGCATTGTTAGGGCTTGGAAACACTGAACAGCACACCAGCCACTATTAATCATACGTAAATATAGCTAATATACAGGCAAGGGGTGTGCAATGCTGCGTAAAATTCTATCATGATATTTTGGGGGTATTTTGTTAATAATGATAATTAGAGGATTAGACTTCAAAATTATTCAAAACTTGTTTAAATCCATCTTTCTCAAACGCTGGAAACGTCTTTCATGATGTATTGGTGAAAGCATTACTTATGCTTTGCCATTTGCTGGTTTTCATGTCATGAAGCACTTTGTTGCAGGGTGACTCTGCTAATGTGTTTTTGTGCAGATATCATGGCTGGTTTAAACCTGTCGTGAACAACCGACTTCCAGAATTTGTCACAATTATAATATTCTGTTGGGTTGGGCATAGTTTGTATTTTATTATTTCTGATTCAGCAGATTAATTCTGATTCTTGTATATTGCAAGTTATGAATCCAAAACGGTGAACAAAAGGTGCAAAGTGTTATAAGGTATAAATAATATCTCTTTTTGATCTTTCAAATGTGTGATCCATGTATTAATTAGCCTTTGTACCGGATATGTTAGTTAGGTGCTCTATTATTTATCTCTATAAATAATGCTGATATCACAATTTTTTATGTTAACTGATAAAACTAATTGTGATAAAGACAAACTTACTGATCTTAAATAAACGCATTTAAGCCATAAACACACTGTCTTTGTTTACTATGTTATAGCTTTTTTAATAAATATAAAAATAAAAGTTGTATTGCACATAATAACTATTATTATTAATATTATTACCAGATAACAGCACCTTCTTTCTGGGGGGAAAAACAAATACTGAGTAGTGCTACAGAGAGTGGAGTAGTGCACATGGTAGCGTCTTTTTGTTTTTAATCCCAGTCCCAAAGGCAGTGACTTGTGATGCAAGAAACAAAAAATGTTTTCATCCTCCATAAATGCCTCCACCCTCACTAAATGTTCTCCTGGCATCTTTTTTATTTTAGTCGTTTAGTAGTAGTTTTTTCAGCTCCTAGTTTCTCTGCATTTTCTCCAATCTTTTTGATTATCAGCCTCATGAGTACAGGTATCAGCCAATGCCGATTATTGACTACTTAGATCCATCTATCACTACATAGATGTTTTGTCATGTTGAAGGTGCACTCTCTTTTACTACAGATCAACATTCCATTCACCAATTCATTTTCTTTCACAAAGTGGAGCCAAACTTTTGAGCGCTTCACAAGATAGAGAGATTTTCCAGGTTCAGCCTGGGTTGGTCTTGGCCAGTCTTGGTCGACTTCTTTCCATGGGTTGCCCATGTTTGTTGTATTATTTCTTTAAATGAGTATAATTTCAAAATCCTAACAGCTCTGGAAACAATCATGCCAGAGCAAATGACCATCCTGTGAACCTACCATGCCCGTGCTGTGCCATTGCTGTTCTGTACATAATGCAACATCCAAATAATTAATCAGTTTTGTTCTTATGGTGGTTCTTCTCCACTGACCAGTGTGTAGAAGGGCTTGATTAATGTTGTATATAAAAGTGGGTACAGTGTGTGTACAGGGTATACCAGCACCCCTTTCATTTGATGTTTTTGGGGCTGCATAAACGACGGTACGGCTGGACAAACGGTTCATTCACAACCTTGGTGTAACAGCCATTAGCCATACGTACACACACTTTCAGCTATTCTCCAACTTGGAACACTCACTCCACTGGCATGTGCACCCACCCACACATTCACTGACCAGTGTCATAATCAGTCCAGCATGTGCTTCATCCTATTGCTGATGTGGCTTTAAACAGCCACACCATAGCATCTTTCCTCTCCATTATTCTTTGACTTCCTGCCTGTGCTAGTACTCCAAAAATAATGATCTGATCTCACACACACAAACCAAACTGGCTTGGGTATGTCGCCAAGTAAAGCAGGGTCAGCTGAGTGGAGCAGAAGTCAGCGTGTGACTGACCGGGCCCCCGCCACTGTTTGCCTAGCAGCTTATTAAAAGGATGACATCGGCTTCAGCAAGTTAAGCCAGCACTCCTAACGGCTTGTTTTTCTTTTCCCTCCGTTCCGCCCCGTCCCGCAGACTGCGTTTATTTTCAGCTTTGGCAGAGCGCCCTAAGCGGTGCCAGTGGACGATTCTGCGGACGCTTAAGAGTCACGTGTGGCCTAATTGCTGTTGAACCCTGACAGCAAAGGAGATTAAACTTATTATAGAATTAAAAGGTGGGAGGTGAAAACGGTCGTATAACTACTCCTGTTAACACATACGCAAATATAGTTATTCATAAAGACAGCGGACGGTACAGCGTTCAAAATCAGCCACCCTCTATTATACAATCTGCATCCGCCCACCAATCCAGTGACCAATGTGATAATGGGTTCAGCATGTGCTATGGTGCAGTGGTATCCCAGGTCCCAGGTTTTATCCCAGGTCAAACGGACAAATTAAACAGACGCTGTCCTTTGCTCTGGGATAGTGATGGAAATTAAGAAGGAAACACAATAAACAAGGCAACTATGGACTGTATATGGACTAACATAAGGTGTTAGTAGCAGGAGTCTCTTTAGAAATCTGTTTTATGATCTTAAGTTCATTGGTTCCAGGGAGCTGTTTTGACATCTGCATCATCGGTCACAGAATTTCCCAAACTTTAAAGAAATTTGAATACATGTAGGTGGAGCTTTACTTCCTGTTGCTCTGATGGGAGCATTTGAGGCAGGTACACAACACCCCAAATCGCTGATAACATTTTTATACAGAGGTTTGCATATAACATCTGTTTAAATATTGTCCATTTGCATAAACCTCAGTGTCTCAACAAAGTCATTATCCATATTATTAAGGTAATTAATCTATCTATCCTATACATTACCTTGCCAGATTAACTGTTGCAAAAGAACAGTTGTAATAAACCTGATAACAATGCAGCCTCTGGTGTACAAAGTTTTATTCGTTATAAGCGGTGTCAGAGTAAGCAGACTGAATGCTGAGCAACATTTGGCTGGAGCACTTAAAAAACATTGAGATGAGCTGCCTCTCAGGTGAATTATATGCACTGGATCAAACAGCAAAACCAGCAAGAAGCTCTGGTGTAACACAGGATTGTTATTAATGATAGAAAATTTGAGAAAGCTGGGAGAAACAAGCAGAGAAACAAAAACTGCATGGTTGTAACGCCAGAATTAAATGTGATCATTTCTCACAGTTTTCATCAGTTTCTGCAGGACTTTCACAGTTCTGATATACCTGCTCATGTCATAAATACAACAGGAAATACAGTATGTTGCAATGTCCCATAAAAGACAGTTTCTCCGTCCATAAATGTGTTTGAGAGAGCGAGGTAAGAGAGAGTGTGGGTAAGGGGTGAATCAATGTGGAGCAGGTGTACAGTGAAATAAGACTTTATCAATCTTAAACAGTAAAAACACAATCAATCAATCAAATCAATGTATTATTAAGGAATCAAATGTATAGGAAACACTGCAGTATCTTAGATAATTAGTCAATAATAGTACACTACATTACAGTGTCCCATATAGCATTGTTTGGACTTCGTATAACATGCATACTAAGTGCAATAGTGATGCATACCCATAGTTATAATAAATGAAATGTAGCTCATTGTTATATGTCAGGATTTAAACATAACACAACCAGGTAGATATTTTTAAAATAGAAAATAATGGATATTGCACTGCTAAAGTCCTTTTTCCTATTTGAATTAATACGAATATCAAAGGTCAATTACTTCTTAAGTTATATCGTCCAATACTACTCAGACCATTTAGAGTTCATGCAAAATATCAATCAGACATTTACATTAAGTCTTCTCATATTACAAACCCACTGTAAGGAAACAGCTTAAAGCATTATCATGTTGTAGACACATGATGTCATGATCAGGATAGACAAAAACACTGGGCTCTTCCTCTCTAGACAGGTAGAACATCTTTCTATATGTGAATGCCCCCTAAAATGTGTACGTTCACCTATCATAGTGACTTACCACCACAGTTTTGGTTGTTTATTTACATACCTGCTTAGTCTAGTTCATGGTCACAGTTGAGAAAGAGCTTAACCGGCAGCACATGGCACAAGGCCAAATCTAGTCCACCAATCCATTGCATGTGACATGCACATACACACTTTCACAGTGGTGAATTTAGAGACACCATTTGTCCTAACGCATGTTCTTGGACTGTAAGAGGAAACCAGAGTATCTAAAGACACATGCAAACTCCACATGAATCCAGGCTGGGAATTGATTGATCAACGTCATATGAAATATGAGAGTCATTTGCCTACATTATTTACACCTGTACCTTTCAGTTATTTTGCTATTTAGTTAGTTATTAGCTTAGGTCTAGGGGGTTCTATTGTGGTAAGCTAGCCCTGCGGAGCCTGTGTGGAGAAAGTTCACCCTGCATCTGAGTGGGTTTCCTCTCTATACTCCGGTTTTCTCCCACAGTCCAGACCCATGCATAAGGACAACTGGAATCTGTAAAATGCCTCAGTGTGAGTCAGTTAGTGTGTGGCCTGAGGTGGATTAATGTAGTGAATTAATTAATTAATAGAATGGGTTCCCACCTTGAACCCTGGGCTGCTGGTTAGACACTGGCTCTATGCTATCCTAGACTGTATTGAGTGGACAGGAAAACCAAGCAATGAATGAATGAACAGAGGCACGAGGAATCTACAAAATTGTAACCAACCATTTACATTTACGAATTTAACAGTCCAATATTGAGCTGAACAGCTGAAGGTTTACGACCTGGCTCAATAAATCAATGTTTTTAGTTTGGTGGAGCTGGAATTTGAACTTGCAACCTTCTGATTAGTAATCCAGAGCCTTAACTACCGAGCTGCCACTCTCATGACTGCAACAAGAGGCGTTCAGGAAATCAAGCGACACATCCATGCCTACTGGTGCCCAAAGCAGTCCCTACGATCCTGATCAAATCCTCCCCAGTGAAAATGTTGCTTAAATCTTTTTGTGGAATTAGCTGTTTACGGCAGTGTTGTGTGACAGTGAAGAAACTGACTACAAATGCCACACAAACAGTTCTGCAGATAAACGACAGATGTGATAGTTGAACCCACCAGCTATTTGCTCTCTATTCCAAGCACACAGACACATTTGCTCCCTCACACACACACACACACACACACACACACTCTCACGGACATAAAATCACACAAGTTAAGATTTTCAAACAGTGAGTACAGAAGAAAATGTGGACATTTGGCCTTGTCAGTCTTAGTTGCTAACATGTGGTGGAATCTTGGGAAGCTCGCAGCATGCTGGCGCGATCCAAGAGAAACAATTGTCTCGGTTCCACAAGTTTGGCACTCAAAGCCAGCCGCACACTACAGGCTCCCACCGAAATGATGTGAGGAAAGAAACCTACTCAAGAAGTGCCTAGATTGAAGAGCAAAATAACAGCGAGGCTGACACGGACTCACCCAGCAGAAACATTCCTCAAGCGTTTTTGTGCGGCAAAGACAGACGCCCTCTTTCTTTTATTCCCCTACGAAACAGATGTTGAATGAAAAGTCTGAAAACAAGGTGGTAAATCACGACACCTCAGACTCCCAGAGTGTGGAAACCAGGCGAGCGGACCTGGCCTGAAGACAAGTGGCTCGTGCGCTGGAGTACGCCAGTTTGCTCTTTAGCATCTGTAGACAAGACCGAACGGTACGGCTTACGTGTTTCACCCAGTGACTCAGAGCACACTTCCGCGCTGTGAAAAGCAGAAGGAATTTCAAATGGCTACTCAAACGGGGGGATTTCCTTATAACGGTCAAAGTCATCTTGAAAACATTATACGAACTGGTAGCCAAGCATTCCTGATGGTTTGGAGGCAGCTGGGGACAGCAGCTCTGATTCCGGGATGCCTTGGGAGGACTGCAGAGAGGAGGTGGACCCCCTTGAGGCTCTGTGTGTGCGTAGCGGAGGTGGGTGGGCTGTGTGATCAGAACCAGAATAGGCAGAGCTGAATGTTTTCCAACAAGTTAGTAGGAAGAGAGCAAAGGAGGGCAGCATACGCCTCCATCTCTCCACTCTCTCCATGCTTGTGGAGTGAGTTTCTACAGTGTGGTCAATCCGGGGGTGGTGAAAAGACCGAGGGAGGAAGCGCGTGCTAGAAACTAGGTAGGACTACAGCCTCGTTCGTGGTTTATGCTTGGTCAGAAGTTTAAAACGAACTTCTGAAAGCCTGGAGCCTGAATGGTTTTAGCACAAAAGTGCCAAGTTGTTTTCTGTGATGTAATGACGATGGTAAAACAAAGCAATTCTTTGTTGGTAACAAAAGTTGGGATGCTTTCACCTCACAATTGAGTAAGAAGAATTCAGCTGACACGTTCCGCTACTTGTAGCCACGCGATTGGCCAACACTGTCTCTCAGACACACTCCACAAACCACAGGCTGTATCCCAAACCACATACTATGTACTAAGTAGTAATAAGAGCCTTGAGTGTTTATGGTATGGATTCAACAAGTTGCTGGAAACATTCCTTCGAAATTCTGGTCCACATTGACATCACTGTATCCATGTAATTGGATTCAGATCTAGTTCCATTTTCTTGGGAGCTTCCTGTGATTAATTATTCTCCATTGGTTCCAATGGAAAATATTCACCACACCATGAAACCCCAATCAGCGGCTTTAATTGCTGATACGATTCAGGTTGGGTCCATGGATTGATGCTCACTTTGCCAAATTCTGACTGGGCAGTTTCAGTGTTAGTGAGCCTGTGCCCACTCTAGACTCAGATAGCTGTTCGTAGCTGATAAGAGAGGAATCCACTGCATTCTCCTGATGTTGTTGCCCATAAAACGTAAGGTTCAGTGTCCTAAAGAAGTCTGTCATTCTCTTCTGGCCTTTCTCATAACTGCACGTTATGCCCTCTGGACATAGTCCAAGCACCACATTATATTAATAATTAGCTAAACTGTATGGTATTGGCTAAATAGCCATGATACTGCAGCGTTTACCATAGACTGATTTACACTGGTCACAAAAATGAGGGGATATTTCAAAAGGAGTATTGAATTAAACAAGATCATCAGAGAAGGAAACTAAAAGTCAAAGACAGTTGTTTGATTACACAAATGAGATGCAAACTCAATTATGGATAATGAGTAGCAAGTGGGAGTGAACAGAAGATTGTCAAACTGGACTGAAGTGCCCCCGCATTGACTGGTCAGTAGGGTGTATGGTCACCCAAGACTGCTAAAACACACTGACAGTGATTGGGCATGGACAGGATCAGATTCATGTTAAAATATTCCCTAATGTTTGTGAGCAGTGTGTTTAATATGAACATTTCAATTTATAGAATGAGAAACTGTTTTTTAATTTGACGATTCAAGGTAGTTCCTGTAGTGTTTACGACGTCAGCAGGTATTTTAGAGGAGAGCAGTGAACTGTGAAGTATGCAGAAACTAATAGGCTGTAAAACTTGTTTAAAAACTACTTGTTTACATGTTTCTGCCCCACAGGGCATCAGCTTAACTCCACAAACAGAAGCTAATTCTCAAAGATAGATTATTCCGCAACTCTCCCACGATCTACAAACAGCTCTCGTGCTGAGGATCGCAAGTTCATCAGACATATTTCATCTTCATGATACAAACTGCCAATCTCCAACACCAGCCAGATGTTGCTCAGCATTCAGTCTGCTCACACTGATGCCGCATGCGTATCACCAGTTTGTTTATAATTAATTCATGCATTTCTTGGCATGCATTACAAGATGCACTAAATATGTGAACTATTTACCGTGTTTTTGACTGTTTTTACAAAGTGTGTGACATACTCAATAATATCTGCTTGCACATCGTTAAATAGATAATTAATCGATAATATTATGTATTGCACACTCCTAATTTTTTGTACATCAGTATGTGGTTTGGGAGGTTCCACAGACTGCCTTCTCAGCATCAAGGCTCAAGTTACAGCTTCCAGCCATCACCAGTGACTTCAGAGGCGAGCTGAAAGGTTGTTTCAAAGATTGTTGTTTCAACCCCAGGCTTCAAACGCCTTATTAAACAATAGTAAACAACAGACTTTACAGAAAAAAGGAGATAATAAATACAGTCGATGCAGACAGACGAAGTGGATGTGTGCATGTCTGTGTGCCTAAAGAGTAAGAAATGAGACGATGGTTGGTCACCCAAACTCAAAACAAAGAGAGTCAGGTGAGGACCATTCACTTCATAGTCTAATTGTCAATAAAAGGGCAGCGTAAGGTCAGCTAAGATTCACAAGCCTATTATAGAAATACTGTTTATATTATGAGCTGACATAACTCAGATAAGGCAGCTCAACCTATAACAAACTGAGGGAATAAAGGCAATCAAACAGGCAGTTCTGGCTCTTAAAAAATACAAGTGGATCGAATTAAAGTTTTATTGGAGGCAGTTAGGCTGTGAAATGGCTACAGCCAGATAAACGGCTTGGTCTTGAAAACGGGACCATGCCAGCATCCACGGCACTGGCCAAGCCGGACTCATATGGTCTCTGTGTGAACACACGGACGAGAATGTGCGAGAGCGAGCATCTGTGTGTGAAATGCGAGGGAGGGAGGAAGGACACATCTGCAGCCCCGAAGGGAAGAGCGAAGGGAGCACATGCACTGGGTTCTACCTACTGAGTTAGTCTCAGCCCCCGGGGGCGACAGGATTGACGATTAATCATTTATAGGGGGCTATCTGCAGAAACAGCTTTCCCATCGGCAAAGGCTCTAGCGTTCCTCATCGTGCCAGCAGTCAGGAGCAGACGTGGACGTACGAATGCTTGTCTGGCAGTGGAGAGCAGCAGAAGACACGTTTTATGAGGATGGTAAATATCAGATGTGGATGTGGGAAGATGTGCAGAAGAGGGGTGCGGCAGGAAGCGCGGCGTCTCAAGGACATTAGGAGCTTTCACACAGTCACAATGCCTGAAGGGATCTTTGCTGTGGTATGAATAACAAAGGCAAAAGCATAGAGACCCCACATAATGTGGAATATCAGTATGTGAAGTGGGAACTGGGAACTGTCCAACCTGCATTCTTACATAAACAAGTTAGCTATCTTGCTATCGACCAAATTTGGAAAACTTCAGGTGTTAAATACTGGATCCCAGTATGTTGATATGGTCAGTATAACAGCCAATCGGCTTAACTGTCTGTCAGCCTTCCATAATCATGGTGTTTTAAGAGCAGGTTTGCTGCTTGTGCAGTGTGGTTCTATGGCCTAATTTGGTAAGAAGTGATACACATTTCACTTGGACAACTCACAATCTTGTACCTCCTGTGCTTTGGGCTTAATAAAGACTCCTCTCTTGGTCCATTTCTCTGTGTTGTTTTTCATTTTTAGTGCACAGATTTGTTTATATGGCTACCGGTGTCCATGTATATTTGAAAATGGTGGTTGCCCTTAACAAAGTGGTGCTTCTGGGAAAGTCATTATACCCCTGTGTCAGTACACCTGGACTAACTGACCTTTGGTTCCTGTGTGCTGAGAAAAGTACCTAGCCTGAAGTACAAGTCCAGCACTCGTATGTCTTTTCTAGCATTACATCCTGCATCCATGCAGAGTCTACTTTTCTGTCGCACCACCTGATGTCGCCCCCCTCCAGTGGTACAAACCATTAACCATAAACCAGTAAAAGCAAAACATTCTCCCTCCAGAGCTCCATACTACAGAAGTATTTGCCTTCCAATGTACTTAATTACCAAAATTAAAATTACCATGCTTTATTATCGCTATAAAGTCCTATCATATCTGAATACCCCAGCAAGTAATGGGTGAGGAATCTATCTTTTTAGTGTATGTCTGGAACATGGCGGCCAACTTGAAAACCACCTAAATGGATCATCGACAAGTTTTCTAAAGGTTGAAGTGGTCATGTTGCATATCAAAGACCAGAATTGACTCAGAAATCCATTGCCGCAATTTCAGATTTGCAATATCCATATATATAACTTATATTATAATAATAATAATAATAATAATATATAACTTTTTGTTGTTCACAGGTAACTTAAGATGTAATTGACTTTTCCAATGTCCGGGGAACGCACTTGCAGTATCATAGCAGCAGACTGATAGCCAAAAGAACCGCTACAAACAAAGAATTTGTCCTTAAACCAATGCAGCAATAACCAGCATAAACCAGTTTGGACCAGTGGGAATATGTGATGGTCTCTCGCTGTTTTGATAAGGGGGTTAGCCAAATAAATTGCTCAATTGCTTAAGTTTGCTTCTAGTCACCCAGTCCAAGTAAGCTAACATCTATTTTGCAAAGAAAGGCGAAATACACTTTTCTAATGTAACAGTCGCTCCAATTTGATAGAATCTTATCATTCATACACAATTACACACTGCTGCCTGCAGAGCCGCTGTTTACAGCCGTGTGAACAAACAAGAAAAGGCATAAAACCAAGACGTGGATAAGGAAAAGAAAAAGAAAACAGAGATCTGCTGACTCATGGTCACTCATCTGAGGTTCTTGGTGGAAAGAATGACAAGAAGATATTTGGACACCAGGGGTGTAATGCTAGTCCTGTTACATACACCCACACACACATGCCACAGTGAGTCAGGTTTAAGCCGAATGTGGCCACCACGGCCAAGTTTCGCAAACGTCTTCAGCTGCTACGAGTGAAAGTCATCCCAGCATGGTCTCTCGCTCCCACCACGAATTCATCCCTCACATCACAAGAAGACTATAACACTCCAGACTACTGACGTTTGGCTTGGATTTGGCTCCGCTGCCACTGTTTTCTCTCAAAACACCTTGTGTTGTTCTTCCACCCAACTCTCATTTAATAAAAGGAGGATTTTTATTTCACGTTCCGCCTCATTTTATCCAGCTAAAGGCTGCCATGGAAAGGCATGGTTGCAGATTATAGAAGCTGGTTTGAGTAGTTCACAGAGCAGACCAAGTGTGTATGGATAAGTACAGTTGTTGTGTTTTTGCTTCACATACCAAGCAAACCGTTTAAATAAGTGCTCACCGCTTACTGAGTCACTAATCCTATGGACCGTCATTCATCTGAATTGGACACTCACCTAATCCACTCCAGGATCGCAGGGTACCTAACTGGCATAAGGAGAACCTACAAACTCCACGCAGTCCAGGAATCAAACCAGGAATCTCTGTGAGGTGACTGCGCTAACCACCGTACCAAATTGCAACCCATTCTGGACTCATGAATACAAAAAAAACAAATAAACCATACTAATCTGTCATTGTTTTGTCCACCCGGCGGCCACCTGTTGTATCAGACTGTGCCTTTCTCACAAGGGTGGTTGAGAGTGCCGCATTCAAACCAGTTTTAAGCAGTCTGAAAGTAATTTTATGTGTGGTACTTGGTAAATTTGTTTCTTACGACGCTGTGTGTTGTCCTGTGTCCAGCAAAATTCCAGCCCGAAATACTTCCCAGTATTGGTCTGGAAAGACTTCTGCAGAATTTTAAAAGAAGACATCGTTCCTTTTCTCGGAAAATGTGCTGCCTTTAGTAATCTTCATGCAAAAGTCCAGGAAATCTTAAATATAGATCTTCCAAATTCAAAATAAAAGATGTGGTATCAGATTTGCTCAAAAATATAGTTTCTATGAGACATGTATCTACAATGTTTTCACACAAACGAAGTTATCAAACCTCAGTTAAAATCCAGTACGCCAAATATGCCACAATATGGTTCATGTAGATTCATCTAAATTAATTCTGCTCTGGTTTTCATCATGTGTTACTTCATGGATGTCTAGATCCAGAGTTTAGTGGAATTTTTACAGACAGGGGAAAATACTTTTTTAGAATTTACATTTATGTCATTTAGCAGACGCCCTTATCCCAAACGACTTACAATTAATGAAGCAAATGGAACTGGTGATATTATAGTTAGCTAAAAACAGCAGCGCTTCCCAGCTGTACACAAGCAAAGATAAAAAAAGATGTCTGGTATACTAAAGATTAAACATGTACGTTTGTTTTAACTTCAAATTTAAAACATTTACTGGGCGTATTTTGGCACATTTTTGTCGTTTGGTGGCAATGATTCTGTCAGGCAGGGGCTGCGCTGATCCGTTTGAGCTTCCCCAGATCTACTGACCCTTAAGGAACTATGAAAGTTGAACAGATGGAAGCCTTCTGACGAGGCGTCTCACAGACACAGACAGACAGAATCTGATTGGTCAAATCATAACGGCTCAGCATTGGGAACAGGTGCTCTACCAACTGAGCCACTTACTGAGCCTCCTTGTTCTGTATCTGGCCTAGTGGTTAAGGTGGTTAAGATACTGGACTATGGACCTTCTGGTCCAAGGTTCAAATCCCACCCGTTCTACAGTTGGGTCCCTGAGCAAGACCCTTATCCTACAATAGCTTGGATTGTAAAACTGTATGAATTGTAAGTCACTCTGGATAAGGACGTCTGCTAAATGATGTACATATAAATGTATCCCATGTCTGATAAGACATGTTTCCCCCCAGGCAACCAACTCTCTCATATTATCTGTCTGTCTGTCTTCTCCCTTGCCATGGACCTTCTATGCCGCTGAATTTCAGACTTCCTTTGGATGTAGGGAAATCTGGGTCTACTGTAGACACTACTGTACATCTACCTCAACTGACTGTAGAGTGGATCCCAATAAGTGGCCAGTCAAGAAAAAAAAACATTCTGTGGGTAAGACTGGACAACTAAACAAGAGTCCTTGTTCTTGTACAGTGGCTGGTGTACAGATGAGACGATTCACAGCAGCAGGTCGAGCATTTGGCTTCAGGGTAGTGATCAGATCTTCAGCGGTGGGAGGAGGATAGGAGGATAGGATAACTGCAGGTGTTATCTCTACCAGTATGATGTCAGGCCACATGCATGTATGCCCGTGTTTGTAGTTGGGAACCTGTTTGTAAAGGCAACCACTTCAAATGTATTGGATGTTACATTAGTACACCACGGATGTCATATTCTGTAGCGTGATACCCCGGTACTCGTCGTCAATTCATTTCCGAAGGCACATTAAGTGTTGAAAACAACGAGTACAGGGCCAAGTTTTCCCATAGGGAATGACATGAATTGAATTAATCTATTCCAGACCCGCGGAAAATCCACAACGCATAAGGCATTACACACATTAATCCTATGTCCTGATTGAAACGAGCTGCAGGTTGAAGCAAGCGAGCTACGTGCTGAACAAATAGACCATTGAGACCATTTTTCAAAGCTCCGAGGTGGTGGAGTGCCGAGGCATGACTGTATTTCATATGTCATATAATGATAGCATTATTTAGTAATGTGGTAAGCGATCTGAAACACAGGCAGCTAAGTTTGAAGTGTTACAATTCTGTGCATATGTCACCACAGATCGCGGTAAACAATCCAGTAATTCGATCACCGGGTAAAAATCAAGGTGACTTTATGTATGTCATTTGCATGAGCTCTTGAATAATCAAGTAAGTGCCACAATCAGACAACGATTAAATTATTAGTGCGCAGGTAAACACACTGTCTAACAAGCACACACAGAGCCTCCCACAGCTGTGTCAGCCCTGCCTGCTCATAATCCAATCTGCTTGCATTCTCATGCCGTTCCCACTGGCACGGTCAAGGGAAAATCCGATTTAGCTACTCACAGGGACCGGAGCAGCAGTGCTGATATGGAAAATGATTTCAGAGAGCTGCTCAGGCCCATAAACAGTGTTTTGGGCCTCTCTGATAATGGCACGCTTCTTTTCCCACTATCAGAAAGCCACTGGGGGATAGAGTGGGTGGGTTAATCCTGGACCTGAAGATATCCATCAGCATCTTAGTGTAATGATTGGGAACTTACAGTACATACTCTGGGTTGGTTTGGAGATTTTGGATACAGAAAACTGTCTTGACAGCCTTCTGTACCCAGATCCGAATGCAATGTTTCATCCTGACAGTTTTGTCTATAAAGTCAAAAGGAGCTTTCGCACCAAACAATTCTAGGGACTAATTTGGGAGAAACTACTTTCGCAAGCTTCCCTCGCAAAATGACATTCGGTCCAGGGCCTGTTTATCAGTTTGCATTTACACTACCAGTAGGAATGCTGTGTGATAAACTGTCTCTGCTAAAACCTTTGTTAAGCAGAGCATATCTAGTTCTATCACCATAGTTTCCAAAGAAGAAAGCATCAAAATTGTTCTTGGACAAATTGTTTAATTCTTAATGTCGTTGATTTCTTAAGAAATACCAGTTAGCTGGTCTGCTGTTAGCAGGGATATGGGGACTTTCCCAATCTGCATATCTGTCTATATCCGAGGACCTCCATGTCATTAAAGCATACTAAACAATGTAAATGCAATATGTCCATAATTACTTTCAAAGACATAGCTTTAAACTATTCGAGTGAGACTGAAGCAGGCCCTAGGTGCGAGACTCACATTTCATGTTGGATAATGAGACGGTGACGCCAGTGCCAGTGTGATGAAAGCCATGGTGTCTATCATATACGAAACAGATGAAACAGTCCTTGAATGGCCTGGGGTGCTGATGGATGTTACACGGAATCTGAAAACTGCTTTTTTTCAAACCTAATACAACTGGTGCTTATCAAACAGCTTACGATGTAGGTGGAGTAGGCAGTTCTCTGCTGTTTCCAGAAAGCAGTGCTCTCACTCTGCTCCATCCCTAAGAGTAGCCATCTGTTTGAGCTGAGCCCTACTTGAGTCATATCAGGCAGTACAAAAACAGCTCACACAGCTCTCAAAAAACTCCCAAACACCATTTCACATGGCTTGTCTGTTTAATTGGCAGAGAGAAGGGTTTTTTTACAGTTCTGGTTTGTTTCAGAACTGCTCTTGCCCAATCTACTGTATGTTGTTGTCCAGTGAAGGCAAGGGTGAACATCGACATGGGATAAACTATGTATAAAAGCCAGGCAAGCAGGAAGTGTTGGTCAAACGTCTGATGTAGCCAAATTTGGATCTTTTCCCCTCCTATATGGCAGAATGGAAGTAATCTTGACAATACTGTCTGGCTGCTGTCATTTGTTTCGCTCAAGCGCAGGACACCCATATATGGGGTTGCAGAAGTTTTATATTAAAAACATTTATAAGATTCCCAATGCAAAAAAATGACAAATTGAGTTACAGAGCCCAACAGTGGCAGCTTGTTAGAGCCAGCAATTTAGCTCCCAACCTTTGCTAATGTTCCAAAGCCCTCACCACTAAGCCAACACTGAGTGTGTTTACAGAAAATCGGATTTTTTACGAGTTTGCATGCTCATGGTTCATCAGATAATGGGAGACTTTACATGACTTAATGCAACAACTCAAATTTATACTTTGCAACCAGTCACTAATCTCATGTTATGTAAACTACTAAATTTAATGATTAAATAATGAAATTCTTAATTTCCTCGAACATAAACTGAGTTAAACATAAACAGTGTCTCCACCTAAATATTATGGAACAAAAAGACACTGATCGGGTGCTGCGGGTTGCTGATTCCTGGGTTGCCAGTTCCCATGAGAAAAAAAACCTACCAGTTTAGGTACATAAACCCAAGACATGTGAAATTAATTAGAACATGTTGACATGGCAACCGTTGTTGATTGTGCTAGCATCTCTGAAAATCAATTGAAAACAAAATAAGGACATACATGCGCTGAGAAATCCAATTGAAGATGATCAGATTATTTAATCTAATTTCCAGATTGAGGTATGACATGGCCCCTTGAATAATTAAATAACTGGATAAATCAAATTATGATCAGATTACTAGGTGCACGTAAACACACTGGGACTGGCCAACAAAGATAGTCTAGATCATGGTCTAGATAACTCCTAAATAAAGTCCCAAACCTTCATTACCAGACTAGTAGACCCCACCTGTGTAGTTACTATTCTGACACATTTAAAACGTAGTATGAAGGCTGAGAGCACTAATTCTGAGTCTGGGCCACAGGGCAGAACAGAAGCAAAGCTCAGCACTTAACACAGAGAAAACTTAACGTGGCTTAACACATCAAAACCACGACCAAATATTCAACACCCCTACCTTTACATAATTACTATCTACCGTCGAACGGACAAAAACAGTAATCAAAGGGGAACAAAATATAGCATTACGCAAAGCCCTTATCCAGAGCATCTTATAATTGAGCTGAGCAGTTGAAGGTTAAGGGCCTTGGGCCTGTGCCCAACAGTGGTGACTTGGCAGAGTAAGGATTAAAACTCTCAACTTTCCCGTCGTCCAGAGCCTTTCTCGCTGAGCTACCCCCTTTTCCTATGAACTCTTATTATAAGGGAACAGTTTAACGCAACTTATTTCCTAAAACTGTGATCAAAAACCACAAGATTCGTCTCACACATTGTTCAACACAGCCGCTATTACTATTAAGAAAATGATCCCATAAATCACATCGCTTCGTGTTCCGCTTCCCTCCATTATAAAGCCATTATAATGAACAGCTTAACAAAGCTTAATGCACCATAACGGTGTTGTTAGACAGTAGTTAAAATGAATAAAATTTGAGAGAAATTTAGCAGACTATCCCCAGCCTGTTGTTTTGCTACATTAAGCCATGTTAAGCTTTTTCCATGAATTGCCTGAGTGTGCAACAAAACAAGCGCTTTCATGTTTTACTACTGCCTGTTTACTACCAGCTTTCTTGTGTGACGGACAGTTAGAAAACCTCCCACGCTTTGTGCGAAACAATGGACCTTCTGGTTCGTTTTAGGTGGATCTTCACAGCTCTTTGGTGGAGACTTAACCAGAGTAGTAAACAGAACCTTTGGCACCGCGGTTATTCGATAAGGGTTGTTGATGCACTTAAGTCTAAACCTAATAGAGAAATTACAGGGCAGTGTGATGTGTATATTCCCCTAGTTTGGGGTTGGCCGCAAGAGCCTGGCGTGGGTGAAGAATTTTCTT